>CACKRE030001787.1:274869-310546 GCA_902602495.3 Ectocarpus sp. CCAP 1310/34 | reverse complement strand
CTTATATTGTGTAGGTGTCTTGTATTGTGTCATTTACGGTATGCACGAGTGAGATGGGGGTAAGGGGTGGCTCAGACGCTCAGACAGCTCATTGTAACCAAAACAGAGCTTTTCATCCCCTTCAAAGCCTCTTGGTCTTGTTGGGATTTGTATGCAAGAACTGACTCTATTCTACTGCATGGGTTTTGTGCAGTATTGTGAAGGCGTGTCTCCAAGTCTGTAACCGTCAGGTGAAGACAGCTTGGGCGCCTGTGTTTTGGATCTAATGATCACTCTGTGTTGTATCTACCCAAACTGCGCCACCACTGCCAACTACACAACAAACAGCAACTACAATTCTGTTGTCAGNNNNTGTATCAGAGCTAGTATCCCCTTCAAAGCCTCTTGGTCTTGTTGGGATTTGTATGCAAGAACTGACTCTATTCTACTGCATGGGTTTTGTGCAGTATTGTGAAGGCGTGTCTCCAAGTCTGTAACCGTCAGGTGAAGACAGCTTGGGCGCCTGTGTTTTGGATCTAATGATCACTCTGTGTTGTATCTACCCAAACTGCGCCACCACTGCCAACTACACAACAAACAGCAACTACAATTCTGTTGTCAGGTCATGAGCCTAGCGTTTGGTAGGTAATTCACATCGAGTCACACCCCAGCAGCAGCATGGCGTCCGCCACGAACTACCTGAAACAAGGATACGTCCCGTTTAGCGGGAAGCCGGAAGATTTCCACGGCTGGAGTGGCCTGTTCTACTCCATCATGGATGAGCAAGGATTAGGCGACATCATGGCTGGGACGGAGACCGCCCCGGCATCGGCGGCCAGCAGCGCGGATTCGGATCGTGCTGCGTTCGACAGGACGACGCTGGAATTCAAACGTAAGAACGGCAAACTGTACACACGGTTAAACTTTGCTACGTCCGACTGCGCCGATGGATTCTCGAGCACTGCTTCCCAAGTCGTTCGAGCCTTCGGCCCCGCTCGCGTTGGTGAGCATGGGGACGGACGTGCGGCATACGTTGCCCTAGAAGCGAAGTACCGCCAGAAGGGCACCTATCGGATGCATGAACTGCAGCGAGAGTTAGGATCACTTGCGGTCACTGCCGAGGACGATTACGACCCGGCGCGTGCAATCCAAGACTTGCGTCGTATCAGTTCCGAACTCGAGTCACTTGGAGACAAGGTCGTACCAGCCCGCCAGACGCATATCTTGTTGAACGCGCTTCCTGACCAGCACTACGCCCAACTTAAGGCCGCGCTGGTGTGCGGACAAGCCGATGGCTCGGAGTTGGATCTTGACTTCGAAAATGTCGCGCACCGAGCGACCGCGTACCATACACTGCAGATCAGGGGGAAGGTTTCTGCCCACGGCCGTGCCCACAACACGGTCGTGCACGGGGGTGCACGTAGTTTCCGTAAGCAAGGCGGACGTGGCGGACGCGGCGGACGCAACCGCCAAGGCAATGGCAGCCAACCGACCGGAGACAACGGCAGCAGCGGCTCCTCCGCCGGAAATTCCAGAGGCGATAGCCCTGGAGGCGCGCAAGATGTGCGCGGGCGAGGCCGCGGCAACAAGTCCAATAAAGGCGGAAACAAAAGTCACCAAAAGGGCCGAGACCGTCAGGGACGCTGCAAGTACTGCCACAACTCTACAGAGCACGGATGGGACGGCTGCCCCCTTCGCCTGGAGAACGTGCGAGAGGATAACGCCCAACAGGCGAATGCCGCCGCGCCGGAACCGTCCACGCAGGCATGGTTCACCCGAGTCGAGGAATCCAGCGGTGAGCCGGAGGACTTTTCCATCTCGTTTGGAGAACCGCAGGCACTGGAGATGCCTGCCGCGGCGCTGCCGGAGAAGCGCGCCGCCGTGGGCGTGCAGGAAGGTCTTGTCATCTACGATCCGCAGGCACTGGAAATGCCTGCCGCGGCGCTGCCGGAGGAGCGCGCTGCTGCTGAGGAGGAGGTGCCGGAGGCGCCTGTTGCGGCGCTGCCAGAGGAGTGCGCTGCTGATGATGCGCAGGTGCTGGATGCGCCTGCTGTGGCGCTGCCCGATGAGCGCGCTGCTGCTGAGAAGCAGGTGGCGGAGGCGCCTGCCGCGGCGCTGCCAGAGGAGCGCGCTGCCGACGATGAGCAAGTGCTGGATACCCCTGCTGTGCCGCTGCCCGAGGAGCGTGCTGCTGATGCTGCTAGTGACGTTCAGGTGCAGAACCCGCTTGCTGATGCAACAGATATAGTTGCCTACACCAGTGTGTACCAGGTTAAGGACGAGTCCGCCAGGAGCACCATTATGTTCGTAGACACAGCAGCGTCTAGCCACATGGTTAGCGCGGATTCCTACGCATCTCGCCACGTGACCGAGAAGTCGGACTGCAACGTGAGGATCAAAGGTTCGTGTGGAACGTCGAGCGCGGCTCAGAAAGGTATCCTGCGTTTCGGCATCTCAAACGACCGGAACCAACTCGTCCCGGTGGAGCTACAAGTACTACTGGTTGACAACCTAGGAGCGAACATCCTCTCGGTCGGAGCCCTGAAGGAAAGGGGGGTGATGTGCGATCTTCTGTCTACTCCTCCAGCACTCCGTAGCAGCGATCAGGCCTTCCCCATCTCCACGGAGATTTCGCGGATGTACAGCGTGAACATTGTCCTCGACGACATGAGGATGGACGGGACCGCGATGCTGCTCAAGACGAAGGTGAATGCACACATGTGGCACCGGAGGATGGGCCACTGTAATCCGCGCGCCCTCCAGCAGCTGGCGAGGAAGGAGCATTCTGGGGTTAAATTTGACCAAAACATCGAGTCTGGCGACTGCGAGGTATGTGCTGTCGGCAACAGCAAGAAGTCTAGTCACCCACCGGCTAACCGACCTCGCGCCGGCACTCGTCTTGCGCTCTTGCACGTAGACACCTGGTCGCACTCCGTAAAATCTCTCGGTGGACACAAGGGTGCGGTGATGTTCACGTGTGACAATACCCGCATGAGGTTTGGTTTTCCCATCAAGAGCAAAGATGCAGCTGCTGAGGCGCTGGAAACTGTTGTCAAGGAGGAAGCCGACCCGGAAGGACTGTGTATCACCACGCTACACTGCGACGGAGGGGGCGAGTTCAAGGGAAGGTTCGCGGCGCTGGCAGCATCACTTGGAATCAAAATCGAGACCAACGCCCCGTACATGCCTCAAGGCAACGCCGTCGCCGAGCGTGGCTTTGGCACGGTCGCAGCCATAACGCGGCGCCTTCTTCTTGGGGCACCTCATCTACCGGAGAGTCTGTGGGCCGAAGCGTTCCAATACGCGATCTATATACTGAATCGCACGCCTACGGACGTCTTGGGCGGCAAGGCACCACTTGAGGTATGGGAGAACAAACCGCTTGGCAGCTTGCACCACATCCGCGAATTCGGTTCGGTATGCTTTAAGCACGTGGAAGCGGGGGACAGGCCCAACAAACTGGCTGCCAGGGCTGAGAAGATGTTTCTGGTCGGTGTCAACCCTAAAAGCCGGTCGTGGAGGCTATGGTCCCCTCGTGACAAGTTTAAGATCACCAACTCCGCCGAAGTTTCTATTCGCGAGAAAGCCCCGCGCGACGTGGTTCCCCCCAAGGCAGGGCATGATCCGCTGCCAGAGACTCCAATGATTTACCATCCCGGTCCGGAAGAGTCTGATGACGACGTCGACAGTGTGGTGGAGCCACAAGACGAGCAGAAGGATAACGAGCCGGAGCCCACGCCTCAGGCGCAAGAGCCGGGCCCCCGTCGCAGCACCAGGAACCCCAAGCCGACTGAACGTCTGAACCTGTTTACCTTTGCCACGGAGGAGGAGGCCTTCGAGCAAGTGGAACGCTCCCTGCTCACCGGAAGCTCGCTTGGCAACAACGGGACTGGCAACCCTGGCGAAGTGGGCTACAGGGCTCCCGACCCTTCGAGCTACGACGAAGCGATCCGTGGGCAGGATGCTCTAGACTGGCAAGAGTCCATGCGGAACGAAAACCAGTCGCTTGTCGACCTTGATGTGTACGACTGGGTCGAGCCGCCGACGAGTGCCCAGGACCAGCCGATCCCGTCAAGGTACCTTTATAAGCGGAAGTACAAGAATGGCGAGCTTGCTCGACTGAAGAGCCGCGTTGTGGTCCAAGGCTTTCACCAAGCAGACACGGGCGAGGATAAAGCGGCGCCTGTGGCGTCCATGGAATCCGTCCACCTGCTGATTGCTATCGCAGCCAAGAATGGTTTTGGCCTGAAGCAAGCCGATATCAAGACGGCATTCCTCCACGCGCGGGTTCCTGCAAATGCGAAACCGATCTACGTCATCCCTCCGAAAGGGTTCGAGTGCTCTCCGGAACAACAGGGAAAAGTGTGGCGACTCAAGGCGTGGCTCTACGGGCTGCGCCTCTCTCCGAAGGGCTGGAACGGCACCTTCCACGACTTCCTGCTGGAGATCGGGTTCGTTCAGAGTACGGCGGACCCCTGTCTCTACATCCTTAACGCGGGAGGGGTCCTCCTTCTCGTGTACGTCGACGACATTCTTTTGTCGGGAAGCGACGAAGCGCAGGTGATGCGGGTCGTCGAGCAGCTGAAGGAGCGGTTCGACACAGTGTTCCTGGGAGATGCACAGTTCCTGCTCGGTATGGCACTTGAGAGGAACGTCGACGCCGGAACGATCTTCCTGTCGCAGGAGATGTACGCGAAGGCCGTACTTGACAAGTTCGGAATGGCCGACGCGCACTCTACGAAGACGCCTGCGGAGGCTGGGCCTATCAGCACCGTGGAGGAGAAGGTTTTGTCTCCAGAGGACACGGTGTACTTCCGGTCCGCCACGGGCAGTCTCCTGTATCTCAGCAGGGGTTCGAGGCCGGATATTACCCACTCGGTGATGGTGCTTACGAAGAGCATGGCGAAACCGGGTCCCAAGGCGATGGCAAAGCTGAAGCGGGTTCTCAGGTATCTAAAAGGGACAACCACTATCGGGATCACATACACCGAAGACGCCGACGGCGGAGACAAGCTAACGGCGTACGCGGATTCTGACTTTGCCGGTGACCAAGACAAGGGCTACTCCACAACCGGTGTCGTTCTCTATCTCGCAGGTGGCCCAGTGATCTGGATAGCCAAGAATCAAACGGTGCTGGCCATCTCCACGTTCGAGGCAGAAGTCGTCGCGCTGTCCAAGGCGTGCCTCATGGTTATACATTTTCGAAATTTGCTAGAGTCGTTGAAGATGAAGCAGAAGCAAGCAACAGTATTGTACGAGGACAACGCGGGTGCCGTAGCGTTCGCAAAGGGTAGCAAAATCACGCCCCGCACGAAGCACATCGACGTGAAGTTCCACCACGTCCGGCACCTAGAGGACCAAAACGTGGTAGATGTAACTTACATCGACACCAACAGGCAGAGGGCAGACATATTGACCAAAAGTTCGGGAGCTGTGAAGTTCCTGCAGAACCGCCTTATTTTGCTTGGAGTGTGAGTACCTCCCCTTACCGAAATCAGACCATATGTCTTAAAAGGGTTGGACGGTACATGGAATTCGCTGCCCAGAAAACTCTGGCAGTTAGTGATGAGTATTCAATTTGAATTGTTCGAGAGCATGCATTCATGTTGATAGCATTTGTCGAGAGGACACTGGTATTTGTTTCGAGAGGACACTGAGAGAAAGAATTTTGTGTCTTATGTATCAGAGCTAGTCATGACGTAGTTCTTGAGAGGACATGTTGGGATTTGTATGCAAGAACTGACTCTATTCTACTGCATGGGTTTTGTGCAGTATTGTGAAGGCGTGTCTCCAAGTCTGTAACCGTCAGGTGAAGACAGCTTGGGCGCCTGTGTTTTGGATCTAATGATCACTCTGTGTTGTATCTACCCAAACTGCGCCACCACTGCCAACTACACAACAAACAGCAACTACAATTCTGTTGTCAGGTCTTTTACCTCTTTAGTTTCAAGTTCACAGATCAGACCACAAATTGTAGATCTGGAGATTGATTGGAGATTCGGTGTTGTTAATTGAAAACATTCGTTGTTGAAATTATAAAAAACCAACAACCTTGATGACTGTTGATTCAAACTACATGACTTTTGTACAAGAAGAGAGGAGAGAAAAGACGCAAAGACCGAAGACCTAAGACCAAGACCACAGAAACACAGGACACACCGCACATCACTGATTCAGCCATCCTCTGCCTTCATGGAGCGAGCATCTTCTATTCTGCGTGCGTGTATGGACCAGAGGCAGGAGTCGAGCTTCAGCGATCGCATTGCCGCAGCTGCCCTTCTCAATCAAGTACAATAGAGGGCGCGGAGAGTAGTAGTACGGGAGTGTTTGTGGTGTCTTGGATATGAGTCCGATATATCGTATTCGAGGCGATTTCTTATTTTATTTTTCCGTTTCGTTTGGTACTGCATTTTCAGTCGAATTCTACGGACGAGGAAGGAAGTCACATGTGTCTGTGCGTATTTTTGTTCCTGTTGGAATTGAATGTATGTGTGGCATGGCTTTGGCTTGAATTTTTTTCTTGACGTTTGTGCGGTTTGTTGCAGAAAACAGGGCAACCCTGCTGTTTGGTTCAGTGGCCATTACGTGGTATGCCAGCGGTGTTCCATTTTACAGCAACAATAGCCTAGTAGCCCGCACTGCTATGACTGTTGATTGTTTTTAATTGAAACTTATTGCTATTTTTCGTTGCATCGACAATTAATTAGACTATTGGGGGGGGGATGGAATGTATCCATGATTCTAGAGGCACTGACAGCAATTGATTTGGTGTTCTGATGGGTTTGACACTGTTACAGCAGGGGCTGTTGGAGGCGCATTTGCTACNGTGGTATGCCAGCGGTGTTCCATTTTACAGCAACAATAGCCTAGTAGCCCGCACTGCTATGACTGTTGATTGTTTTTAATTGAAACTTATTGCTATTTTTCGTTGCATCGACAATTAATTAGACTATTGGGGGGGGGATGGAATGTATCCATGATTCTAGAGGCACTGACAGCAATTGATTTGGTGTTCTGATGGGTTTGACACTGTTACAGCAGGGGCTGTTGGAGGCGCATTTGCTACAGCAGGGAGGGGCTGTTGGAGGCGCATTTATATTGCTTGAAGTATTTTACCGCGACTGATTCCAGAAATAAATATATCAACTCTATCTGCCGAATGGCGATCACGGATGACTAAGGGTGAAGGGAATGCGGGAAAGTAGTCCCCTCTTCACCCTTACTAGAACGAACGAGTGCAGAGTAGTAGTAGTCGGATGCGTGGAAGAAACATTTCCTGAAAGACTAGAAGAGTCCAAGATAATTTGCGCTGTGATACAGCAACACAATTAACTATTCATATACATTTCGACAGTGGGAGACGGCATAATAATAGGAAAAGCGTGTCGACGAAGCCAACCGCGCGCGCATATGTCGAGCATTAGCGACCAAAACAAGCATTTCCCGAGCACGAGGGACAAAGAAAAGCGTACAGAAGTACGAGCACACGCGAGGAAAATGAGCATAACCAGCGTGCAGAAGTCGCCATTTTGAGCATAGCCAGCGTGCAAAAGTCGCCTTTTGAGCTGACGCACGCGCCGAAAAACGTGCACTGTAAAAATGTCGAGAAATAAGCATGACAGGTCAGGGCCTACGTCAAGAGCATATGCGTGTCATCGTCATCGGATGCTGCAGCTAGGAGCTAGACAAGTTGCTAGATTTCCCCAGATTGGCTGTTCTTGCCTCAAACTGTTGCAGGGCGGTTTGTCCTCGGGCGCTGGGCTCTACTGTAGCTTCTGCTCGCACCTGTAACTCCACATCGAGAGACTCCCACAGGATGACCAGGGTATCTGCTTGTAACGATGGGCTGCCCCTTCAATTCAAGCTGCACAGCAAGCTCCACCTCTCAGCAGTAGTCCAGCTGCAGCGCATCGCGCAATCTCGCTCTCAATCAGATTCTTTGCTCTCAATTTCACCAATATGCTGTTACGTGTGCGCGGTTTCGAAACTGCTGCATGTAATCCGGAGACCTGTGACCAATTCTTCGCTGTTCTACCCGCTACTACAGCTGTAGTCTACCGGTCGCCCCGGTGGTCTAGTGCGTAGCCTCGCAGCCTGCTACGGGCCAGGTCATGGGTTCGAGTCTCGGCAAAGAGAGTTTATTTCTCACTAAATAAATCCTGGTCTAGCTAGGATGAAGNGTAGTTCTACTCACTGTTGCTGCGCTTACCCTTGGATATACATGAACTGCAGGAGGGGGTCCAACCCCCCCCTCCTATGCGACCCCGGTTGGGTCGTCTAGCTAGTAGAAGTGGAGGATAGGGGCCAGAGGGGCAGACGACAGAGTCCAATGATGGGAGAAAAAAAAAAGTTGTGCCAGAAAGAAAGAAAGCAAGGAATGTCACAGCTCTTTCAAAGAACTAGGAAGATTCTTCAAGTCGAACAGCTGCCTGGAAACAGAAGGGCAAAGAACACCCGAACAGCCTCCACTGCTAACGACCTGCCAACAAAAACGTAGACTATATCAAGGAACGACTTCTTCAGATCGTTTCAGTGGCTACACAGGTGGCCATATCTCGGCGAGTGCAGAGGTACAAGCTCGCATTGCGCGGGCGTCAAGACGCCGAAAACAGGCGAACAAGATCGACCTCGAACCAGTCAACGCCAATGATATGGGGATGGAGTGTAGACGCATCGTAGAACTCGTTTTCGTTTGAAGTTGGCGTCTTGTTTGAGAGTAGATGTGCCAGATTTGAGTAGGATAGGGTAAGATGTTATCATGAACGGAGAAGAAAGGGCTTTTCCAACACGGAGATGTAGCATGGATCAAAGCATTTGTTGGATTTCAGCTTCTTTTACAAGCGGACATCAACGCAGTAGTATTTTAGCAAGCTTACGGACGCATATAGGATACCATGAGGATTGTCATTGGTTTTATTTCAAGTTGAAGAGGAGATATTTTTACGATGTGTGTGACAGTAGAAATAAGTCCTACATTTGTTGTTGTACTTCGTATTGGTTTAATATTCATGTAGAGTATGAGACATTAAGTGAAAGTTTGCTGAGGTACATCTGCAATTGTCTGAAGGCAAAAAAAAAAAAAAATACCTGTACATATAGCTAGACTAGACTGTCCATGTATAGTCTATAGTCTACATTACTTAGTTTTGTCTTCACATACTTCAATTCAGCGCTCACAGTGCTAGTGTCGTCATACTCCAACTCGTGGTTACACAGAAGGGCCCCTCTCTACCCTCCCCTCCTGCGGTACGTTACCTTCGATTTTCAATGCGAAAACAGTGCAGCACTCTCTTTCCTAAGAAGGGTACACACGAACAAGCGCTATCCGCTAGGCCAGAAGCGAAAGCGAGAGAAAAACTCACTTTTCAAGAAAATTTCGCTTACGCCGGGGTTCGAACCCCTGGCCTGGCCTCAAGAAGGTTTCGAGGAAGCCAACTAGACCACCGGGGCGGCCGGTATATGCACAGGATTATTGCAAAATGAAATGATTTCAGAGCTCGCCGAGACAAAAACAGGTGGTGTTCACAAATGTTCGCCCGTCGTGGTAGACTAAACCTGCCCAATATAGAGTGTTTCGATGTGTCAACTTACCGCTGTAAGGGACATGTAGATTTTCACTCGACAGAAAGTATCCGACACTTGTACCTGAATCTATTCGTGGGAGGAGGGATGCGACACAACTACACGTTCAGTAGCGGAAAATCGGCTGAGTTGCTGAAAGAAGAATAGTACTTTTTGTTTGTCTTTTGGTCTTAACAGGGTTTTCGCCTGATTGAGAGCGGAGTATACGATTGAGAGCGGGAGCCAAAAAAATTGAAATTTCGGGTCCAGACGCCTCTTGCCATTTCTTGGGAAGTAGGGGGCGGGCTCTTCCAAGAAGCGGCGCAAATTGAAGGTCTCATCAGCAGCGTCACGAGCATAATATGCGTGTCATCGCGATCGGATGCTGCAGCTAGGAGCTAGACAAGTTGCTAGATTTCCCCAGATTGGCTATTCCTGCCTCAAACTGTTTCAGGGCGATTTGATCGCGGGCGGTGAGCTCTGCTGTAGATTCTGCTCCCCGCTGTAGCTCCACAACGAGAGACGCCCACAGGAGGACCAGGGTATCGGCTTGTAGCTACGGGCTAGACCTTCAATTCAAGTCACGCAGCAAGCTCCACCTCTCAGCGGTAGCCCAGCTACAGCGTATCGCGCAATCTCGCTCTCAATCAGAAACTTCGCTCTCAATCACACGAAAACTTTGTTTCTTTTGGACGTTTCGGGGGGTCGGGGGGTCGCTGAGTACATGGTTTCTCCAGGTGTATGCACTGGTTGTAGCTAAAAAAATCTTGACTCCGTACAGAGCTATTGAAGGTCACTATTGCGATTCCGCTTCATACATCCGTCGTCGCACCTGCCGCGCTGTTCATCTTTGCAGCAGCACCGGACGTGCCGGGATGAAGAACAGCAACAAGACGGAGAAACTTCTGGAAGCCTCTAATGGTGAGTGACACGGACACGAACGACGCAGACGAATGGCACGGAGACACCTAGACTACTGAGCAATAGAGAGTGGTGAGGCATATCGAAATATCCCCCAGCACGACCCTATCTATGCCAGCGACGGTAAGTAGAATACTTCGTAGAGCCCGTAGATCCATCCACCTCTTCAACTATAGTATCGTTCTTTTTATTGTGGCATATTTAGACCTTGGATCCAATCACCACTCACTTTCCTACATCTGTATACATTCTTGACTGTAGAGTGATTGCGATACAAGGCTTTTGGCGGCTTACGCCGCCAAGCTGAGAGAAGCGTGCCGCAAGAAATGTTACTTGGTGTTTTGCACGATGTTAGTCGGCGTTTGTTGAATGGGGCGTTCGTTTGTGGCATGCCGTGGCTGTGAGATTTCCGTGAAGTACGTCCCCATGAATACTTCTGTCACGTGTGTGAAACGGAGCAAGGTTCTGTGCCCGAGCCGGGTCTGATGAACGAGCCAGACGCAATGATGCGACAGGAGAGTGGAACGGTGAAAGAAAGAAAACAACAGCGAGCTACAGAGATTCGGAACAGATGGAAACGCGCTATTGATCATGGAGCGCTGTAAGAGAGCCCGAGAAGACCCAAAATGGAGCCCTCTTAGTGTAGATCCAGACAGAGAGGGAAGCGACAGAGGGTCAGACCTAGTGCCGTGTGAGCGGGGAGCCTCGAAGAAATGTGTGCAGCGGAGGACAGAGCGACAGACGTCGTGTGATCGGAAAGCCAGAAGGACCGGACCATCGAGCCAGTCTACTCGAAGAGATCGGAATGTATAAGCATTGAATATGATGTGCCTTGCCTGCGTTTGCTTGGAAGAATCTCTGCTCGGAGATATTGGATGGACCCAGAGTGAAACGAATTGCACACAGCAACAGACTTTACAGGCAGCCACGCATGTATTGGGACACATGCATTGAAGCACGATGCTGTTCTATATTGTTCTTTTGAAAAGAACAACAGCGTGTCATCCTGTAGACTATACACCCCAACGGAACACGAAGGGCGTCTGCGAGCGGCGGTACGAAGAGAGGGGCGGCACGAAGAAAGGGGCGGCACGAAGAATGGAGAGAGAACACCGAAAAGTTATGGAAACATAAGAAGAAGCGAATGGGAAAGATCCCCGGAAAAATCGGAGGGATTGTATGTAGAGAGCGATAGACAGGGAGAGAGGGGGGGAGAAAGAGAGCAAGAAGGAGAGCGAGAGAGACCGAGACTAGAGACAAACAAAGCGACAAATATTACTGTGTACTGCTCTAGAAGTGCCCAGCGTGAATTTTGTACAGCTGGAGAGTGAATGATGCCTCGACTCAGAAGAATCGGATTTCCGTATGGAGGATGTGTAAGGTGAGGAGAGAGAGGGACATAGAGAGTGAGCGAGAGTAATGGAGACAGAGAAAGAGAAAGACAGGCAGCAAACAGACGAACAAAAGATAGCGAGGGACACAGAGACAATCTACAGAGCGAGAGAGCCTTCGTGTGTACTACGCGGCCTCGCGGTTGTGTGCTGTGTGGAGCGAGCGTGCGATCGACATACCGAAACAGAAAAACATCCCGAGAGCGAAAGCGCCCGCTCTAAGGGTAGGTCTTAACGAAGAAATCAGATCTCGAAATCACATGTCGAAATATACCAGTCTAGGAATGAAACAGTCGGATCTACCCAAATCCGGACAGAAATGGCCTGTGTGAAAAATCTGCCAAATCGAAACGAATCTCGGCAGTCCACCGCGAACAACCCGAGAAGTCCGTCCGCCGCTTGCCAACTGCCAGATTGCTGTTGTGACGTACTGTAATGACGTGGCCACACCACATGGAGAGCTATCGCTCCCGAGAAGCACACACCAAAACGCGTACATGGCCTCTGTGCGGTACTGACACGATATCTTTACATGTGAGACTTTGAATCGAGCCTCGTCCGACGGAGAGCCACCAATAAAATTCGTCTGTGCATTTGAGGTTCGACAACCCACGGGGGATTGCCCAACCGACCAACACATCCCACACACGTTTTCTTTCGGCGCCAGTCACGTGCAACAAAGATGCGCAGTCACCCTCTCTTTCGGTTGGCTTTTTGTGCTCTCTCTCTCCTCTGTGCTCGGCGGTGAATGGAGTTCGTGTGGATGGGGTAGATGGGCACGCGCCGTGCATGCGAGTAGACCGTGGTCCCGCAAATATGGTTGCGGTTCACCCGAATCGGGATTCGATTACAGTCGACGGTCCTCAATAGCTGTGCCCTCAATAGCGAGATGCCCTCTAGGTCTTCAACGGCAACAAAATCGCTTGGCGCGAATGCATCCCTCAATACTGTACTGCGATGCGAGTTTGACTCAAGGGGTGACAAAAGGACACAACGATGTTGTGTCCATCTGGGTAACCGGTACATACATGCGATATCAGGTCTCCCGCTGTCGGTTAAGTCTACATGGGTGGTCGTCCTCCACGATGACCAAGCGTACGCAGCAAGCAGTACAACAAATGCTACATCTAGGGTTGGGTAGGTAGCGGCTAGTGTCTTGCGCGCTTGGTTGAGCGTACGACATATAACTTTCATTCTGATCAAGCTGAACAACTGGTACCACGCGTGTACCCCTAGGTAGAAGTAACGGACATGTACCTATTGTACGGCAGTCAAGAAGAGCTCAATCCTCCTTTGGACTTGGGGGTCGGTGTGATCGCCCTGTGCATCTCACCGACACCGGTGCAGAAATTGAAGAAAAACACGCCGTGCTTGTATTGCTTTGCGCACCCAGGTGCGATCTCGCCGACCCCTGCCACCTCTCCGCCTCTTACGACACTCCAAAGACACACACTCACAAGAAACCCAGACCCATCTATCACCATCACATCACAGATTTGTTGAGTCGATACTATTGCCCGTCCATGAAACAGCAGCAACTAGAGAAAAACCCGTTTCTCGATGAGGCGATGAAGTGAAAAGTGAGCCTCGATCCGATTTGGACGAGGGGAATCGTCAATAAATATCGACGGGGTTTCTGTGTGAGGTTGGACCGTCCAAAGCAAATTACTTTCTTTAAGGTTATCAATGTTTTGCCCGTCCGCGACAGGCAAGATGATGTATGCTTTAAAGGCCTTCCACTCGCATTCGACCATTGTCAAGCGTCCAGCAACAGGGGCATGGGAGAGTAAGCTAACAAACAACAAGTTGTGCTCACGGCACGGCACGCTGTGATTACGTCACTATCATTCTCACGTGCTCCGAAATATTTCGTGGAACAACCTTCGCAAGCAAATGTGTACACTTTGTCCTCCAGCAGTTTTGCCCAGAGGTGCTCCTTCAATGAGAGATCGCATAACCCGCGCACGGATTTGGAGCTTGTCCCGTATTTTTTTGCTATTCTTGCTCTGGAGGACACATGTACACACGCACATCCCCGAGGCCCCGGAGGCCTTCAACTTCTCGGGTACACAAACGGGATTGGACCAACGACCAGCGGGAGCCCGACAACGATGCCCCACGGGGGTACTCACACACAACAATCAAGGGCTAGCAGCAGAAAGCAGTATTCCGTCTAGTCGCCGGAATGGTGGTGTGAACCAGGCCGAGAAGTATGGGAAATCTGTGACGTTCTCCCATTTGTTACACAATCCCTTTCTGGTGGCTGTCGCAAAGCGGACGTGCGTGATCTCAAAGGTGCCGGGTCGAACGACTGTTGTACCGCATACTGTTTACAATTTCGCTGGGTCTGCAGGAATCGATCCCAAAATTGCTACTTTACTTACGACGGGTACCCCCGCACGCACCCACGCTAACGTTGTGAGAGGGGGGGAACTCGACGACCACACCGAGGCGGCGTTCACAGCACGAACAATCAACAAAGCACTGCGGTGCTTCCAGCTGCAAACACGCACATGCGCGCGCTCTCCCGAGAAACTAAGACTCAGGTTTCGATGATGATCTTCTTGTCCTTGTAGTCCGGGAGGCGTGTTTTGTACGTGTCAAAGATTCGTTTCACCTCCTTCACGTACACCGCGTGGTATCTGACGCATCACGAAAACGTGAAAAGAAAAACAGCGCGGATGCCGCGGACAAAGTAAGAGGGATACAGGGTGGGGTCGCACCACAGCGGAAGCAATCGTTTTAATCTTGTCCCATCGGACAAAGATCCGACTTTGTGCAACAAACGCTGTTTCACATGAATGAAGATGGTTGTTTCTTGCCAAATGTTCCGAAACGCAATCACTTTGTTGACTACGTTGCTCCCCGTCCAAGTCAAGCAGAACGCGAACAGGCTTTCAGCTCTTGAGGTCGTCCCGAGAGGCCTAGACATAATTCCCGTGCGGTGGTCGCGGGGGGGGTGAGTGCCCATTCGGGCCAGGTCATCCCGCAGGCACGAGGAGATCTCATTCCAACCCACAAACTACAAGTTATAGCCCGCACACAGGCAGAGACTGAGAACGTACAAAGCGGATACACGGTCTGGTGGAAAGGAGCGGAGACAGGGAGCTTGCTGTGCATGCTGAAAACCGGGAAATGTGGTATTTCTGGCAATCGACTGTCAACGGCTGACAGGCCAACAGATACAGCTCGGCAAAAGCTATCCCGCCGCTTGCCGAAACGGCCAATACCGCCGAAAACGGGTACACCGGGCGACGAAACAAGCGTCTGCACCTTCAAGCGCGCCAACGAAAACTGTGGGTTATTGCTGGTTGGCTCATGTGCGCGGAGAATGAGGGGGGCGACGAGCAATAAGAGTGAAGGTGAAAGGCACTGGTACGAGTTTAGGGTGGAAATCGCTCAGCAGCACACGCTCGCGCCGGGCTTTCTGGTCGTTTTTGACGCACATCTAGCGACGGACGATCGCTCCCCTTGGGAGCAACTCCGTACTTGGTTGACCGCCGGGGGATAGTCCACAAAACGGAAAACGTGCTACGAAAACGCTCTGATGATGCACAACACATCATGCAAACAAGATCACTTTCACTTTCGTCGGACGCCCGTTTTCTTAACTTCCATTCATGGAGATGACTTCTGTGTTTAAATTCAAAATCTCATAAAATAGGTTTCCAAGGGTTCTAGAATATCTTCTCCCTCATGTCGACACCATCGCTCTCATCGTAGGACGCGAAACGTTGATATCGGCGGGCGTTTACCAGTTCGGCAGATTCTCTTCAAATGTGGATGTCATATATAGTCTATACAAAAAAGGAAACAGTATGGGTTAATTGCTATCCCCATGTGGTGTATCCACTGGGAGGGAGAGATCGGGTTGTCGTGTTTCTATAGAAAAAAACGGCCACGACCACGTCCCCACGATGCTTCAACCATTCACGCGCTTGTCAACATCGTAGCCTCTCATATGCAACCGCCGAAAATGCAACAGTCGAAAGAAGACGTATCAGAATGGCGTGTCATTTCGTTGTACTAGTCGGCGAGGGAAGCGTTCTCGTCGACCGCACCACAAAAAAACGAAGTAGGTTTACACAAATATGTGGGGTGCATGGGTACGTAAGCAGTACCTACATAATTTTGGGGATGCCACAAGTCGCCGAAAATAATCGACAGGTTAGAGGGCGTTTCATTCAGTCGGCGAGGGGACGGTGTTATTTTGCACCGGTAGCACCAAAATTTCGCCGCGTGCAGAAAAAACGCAGAGGTTGCGGTGCTGGTGGTTTCTGCCGCGCACGATTCTGCTTCGAAGTGGGGAAAATATACAGACATGCGGATAATTCTGTGTTTCGTCGCTTCTTGTAAGACATAAACTTCGGACGAAAGTTGAGAGCGGAGGGTACATGGTCCTCGCCCACGGAAAGACCAGTCTCGGATTTCTCCACGCCTGTATCCTAGTGATTTGAGGATTTTCCTACCCGTATTTTACTCACTTGTCGACATCCTCTTCCGAGGGGAACTCCTTCTTCGGGATACCTATCGGCTTGCCGATTACGCACAACGACTTGTATGCAAGGGGAAGAGGGCAACACGGAGGGGAGATTGCCAGCCGGGGGTCGGCGGCATGGAGCGGTACCGGATAGGGCGGCAGGCAGAGCACATGGTGCGGAGGGAGGAGAGGAGAGAGGGGGGGGTTAGAGGGGGTTGTCGCGGGATCAAATCACTTCATATATTGGTGTATCGTCATGGGTTTGTGGAAAGAGCTTTTTGTTCGCAGTTTATCGAACTTTTCTCTCTACCGTGTTTGTGCCGTTTTGAATTTCGCATGCATCTTCTGGGCTGTTAGCTGAAGACAACAAGCGATAGGGTTCACGTACACTTGACAGAGAGTAGGAAAGTTTGGGTGTGTTTTTCTTTCGTTCTTGTATTGTCTACGTACTCGGCACTTCATACTCGAAGTATTTGACAGTACCCGCCGTGGCCACACAACAGGAAGGTGACAGTCAGCATGTATGTGGATTAGACTTTATCAGCCTGGGTCACAGACAATGAAGGTAGCACAGGGACTCTTTTATCTTTGTCCCGACGTCCCCTTGCGGTGCGTGCCTTCCACATGGGACTGGACATATGCAAAACTCAGGACCGCTTCTCCGAGACGAAGACGACACTGTCAGCAGCAAGAATCGACTATGCTCGTCAGCGTGGCGCCCCCATGGTGCCGCCTCCCTCCGTCATGAGCAAGACGAAAAGGACGGTGAACGGTTGCAAAAAAATATAGCCCGACTGTTGCGTGTGCGTGACGTACATCGTGGATGTTCAATGGTGACTTTGTCGCGTATGTCGAGTTGTACTTACTTGCTTCTCCGGCAGACTTTGGGTCCATTGAGCTCGCCGCCCGGCAAGAGCTGCGACGCAGCCCCGAACACTACGCGCTTAAAACTGGCCACTAAATCTTACACGACACACAAGGAAGAAGGCATTCACAGAGATCTGTGCGGAATGATCAAGTTTGTCTTCAAACGTGACCGGGAGAAGTTGACACATACTCCTCCTCAAAGTTTCAAATTTCCGAACACCGTCGAGTCAAGAACTACCACACATCAATGCGCGTCCCATCATCGACAGATCTACTTACATGATTTATTCGCACCTACAGCTAAAGCTTGCCGAGAGATTTAACGCCCATATCCTCGGTGCAACCGCGACATGAAACATGGTCTTACCTTGCCAGGCATCGGGATCGGCAAGCCCCACCGCCCCCAGAGGATAGTGATACTAGCTCCTAACTTGCGGCTGACGCTCGTCAAAACTGGGTGTCGCAGAATCTTCGGGTGGGCAAGAAGCCACACGCACAATTCAGAAAGACGACGTGAGGCGGGGGGGGGGGTTAGGCGACAAGAGCAACGCAGGTTCACAGCTGGTTCACATCGGGGTGCTCACAAATATTGGCGGCTTATGCTTCCGGCCCAGAACGTAGACGTCACGACACAGAGAAACGACAAGCAGCAGCTGTCAAGCACGAGTGCACGATTCTACAATGAAGTGACGCAGGAGTGAACACAAGGAGAGGTCTCCAACCCGCTCCGCCGTATTGAAGGTCAGGAATACAATATGCTAGCGGCTATCGTCGTGCTCCTTCGGTGTAGCACCGGGTGGTACATCTCCAGACGAGCGGAGGCAAGACCGGCACAATTCGATGGAAATCATGGCCTCCAAACATGGCGCTTTCGAAACTCGCACGTGTCCGACAAACAATACTTAGTGTTTCTTTTGCTGATCGGAACGGTTGGAATCTACCGGAGTCCACAGGGTCGCAATCTTCCGCCAGGAAACTTCCTGAGGGCTATTTCCTCTTGTAGAAGTGTCTGGGGGCTGCAATGCTTGCGCAAGCAAGGTCCCAACTCTGTTGACAGCGTACGCTTGCCTTAATTATCTTCGTCATTTCGAACATGAAATACGCAGCTACATCGCGCGATTGTGGACCACACCTTTCAAGCCTCCGTCAACTCAACTGCAGCCAACGCAGCAACAACATTACACATGGGCTAATCGAGGAGAGACAGGGCGTGGGTCAACCGCGACAGTCTATTCGCGAACAACGCCGCACAGAATCGCTTCCTCGACGCCCCAACCTGGACTACATCGGGTTCCGTCCACCCCCCCGTCTCCTGCGAGTACTGTCATCATGAGGGCACAACATGAGGATGACTAAATGGTATACTAGGCGTGGGGGCTTCACTGCATCGCGCAAGCGGACCAACGTGCGGCGATCGTCACGCAATGACCCGGCACCTACGCAAGCTTGGACTAGCGCAATGTGCCACAATCGGACAGAAAGTAGGAACTCGACGTTGCCGTTTTCGACTCATATTCCTCCGCCAGGACGTTGAAAGCTCTCGCGTCTGTTTGCAGCTCGTGTAGATCATGAAGGTGTGGACATCATGACTGCCTTGAATGGTGTTGTACGCGATGGCTTTTCTCCATTTATTGTCTACGCTTGCGTTGGCGCGGGGTGATCGCGTGACGATCGTCTCCCGCTTGTCCGGGTGCTTTAGATACACAAATCAGCGGAAACGCGCGCCCTAGAACACCTCGAAGTCGTCCTCACGTCGTGCCGGGTGATGACAGTCCTTGCAGGAGACGAGGGCGCACAGAACCCAACGTACTGGTTTAGTTCAACTTGTTGCTGGTGCGTGGAAGATCGATTATGTGGGGCGTTGTGCCCGAACAGGGCGTCGCGGCTGACCTATGCTCTGGCGTGTCTTCGCTTGACCCATATTGCTTGTTTGGTGTCGGTATCGAGGTCTTGGCAAGATTCCCCCGAGACGTCGGCCGGAGCAGGCGCCGGTTTCATGAAGACAACCTTGCTTGAGCAGGTGATGCGTGCCGTAGGCCGATGGTAAACGCGACAAGCAGGGCTGTCGTTACTCCTTCTCGCGCACTAACCTGAAGCTTCAAGTGTGCCCTTCGACGTGAAGGGAGGGCGAGAGAGTCCATGATGCGCAGAAAATAATTACCCGCTTGCTTGTCGACCACATTTAGCGCCTTTACCATGCGGCCTGTGCGGTGATGACATGTGCAGAGCACTGACGTAGCTGTTACTCCCCTCGGAAGATGCTTCAGAAGGTTCGCGTCGTTCATCTGCTTGTCACGTTCGGATATATGCCAATGTGTGGCGGCATGTCTATAAGTCTCGAACGTCGCTGCGGGCACATTCTCCCCCATTGTTCGAAAGTAGACGCGGCAGCCGTAGTCCAAGCGGGATATCCAGGCCATTTAATCTGACGAGGGTAGAATAGAAAAGGCGTCACTCTTCCTGTTGATGAAGTTGATCGCCTTGAGCCGACCGTGAGACCAGTGAACATTGTCATGTAGTTGATCCCCCATCGCACTTGGCGTGCCGGGTCCAAGAGGTTTGGAGCCGAAGAGCTCAAAACGTTCAGTGATGCCGTCCTTCATGGAGATCTTCCGATGATATTATATTGCTGAATGCGTCTTATGAATTTGCACGTGCTGCACGCCGAAAACATATCGCATGTGTGTACTCCGCTCTCCTCGATGGGGGATAATAGGTCAAGCGCTTGTATATTCGATGCCCCGAGGCTTTGGTGCTACAGCTACAGTAAGTGCTGGCCGTAGGGCAGAAGCAGCTGTAGCAAATCGGCCACCAGCGGGTGCTGCACTTGAAACTACCACCATATACAGCACGTCCTGGCGGCATCGCCGTAGTTGTTGCACCCGCAGGTGGAGACGTCGCTGGGGAACCCCCCGATAGTGGGTATTTCCGGCGAAAGATATAGACGCAAGAAAGTGTTGAAAATGCGTGCTGCGTAGCGATCTTGTCTCGCGCAACCGAGGTGGGTAAGGCGTGTTCCGTAGGGCGGTCCAGACGTCTGGGTACTTGGTTCCATTCGAATGAAGTACTCCGAAAACACGACAGGCGTTCCCACGGGGAATACATAGGTGCCACCCCCGAGACCCGGTACGATGGTGGCAAGAAGGACGGAATGCTGGATGGGCACATTTTTCGATACTTTGTAGTTCCACTATTGGCGATGTGGATGACCAGCGAGGACTTGATTTTCTTGCATTCAACCATTCAGTGGTTCACCTCCGAAAGTATCCCTTTGTCGATGAATTGGTTGGTTGGTTGGAGGTGTCAACTCTCGTGGTCATTTCGAACCAGGTGGGAGTAGTGGTACTGGTGTTGACGTCGGTCCCAGCGACGATGAAGGAAACGTAATGCCCGCAGGGTGACTGCTGAGGACGGTGTGGTTGTCAGATGAAGGCGTTGAAGGTCTAGTAACGTTGGAAATGTTTCATCTCGGTGGGAGATGGCGGAAACTGGTGAGCTAGGGTGTCCTTGACTGTCGTAGGTATTGTTCTTGTAGCGACGCCCACCGTGACCGTGACCACTGATGTAACGGTTGCAGCTGTAGCGCTGCGTGCGATGGGCGCCTGCGGTCAATCCCAGCCCCGGACCTTTTTGCCGGGTTGATGCTTTTGTTGCGCACACAACAAGAACAATAGTCGAGCGGAGACAAATTTTGTGAGGGGTGCACCAATCGCCCTTGTTACCACCCGATCTGTTGCCCGCTGGTTCATTGTGGCGTTCAAAGCGTGGTGGAAGCCATTATTTATTACTCATGGCCCTCTTCTCGCAGAAGGTGTGTTGACCGGGCTGGCATAGCCGATGTACGGCCCTTCGCGACGCGCGAACGCCGGTCTTGGGCGAGAGGAATAGCGCGCATGTTACCAATTTCCAGGTCGAACGTGTCGTTTGACTCGGCAAGAGTTGCTTGACTAGAGTGTACCTCTCCGGCAGTTGCACTAAGGGCATGTCCATTAGCTCGTCATGATCGATGGTCTGCCCCATGCCGTGCAGCTTATTACGTACGCAAACAACTCGTCGCAGAACTTATCTGTCAATTTCTTCGTCACCATCCTCCACTCATGTCTCGAAGGAGTTTTGTGCTTCTTGGCAAGATCGTTCCAAACGCCAATGCCGTCGGGGAAATACCGTATCTTGGACTTGAACTTCGGTGAGAATCTTGTGGCAGGCCCAGCAGCGCCGGGATTCAGGAATGCCAAGACTATTCTGTGGCCCAGTGCCAATCGCGGCTGTCGGCAGAGGTTGATGATGCCGTCCTCCGTTTTCCCTCGGGACAGTTGTTGAAACGCCGTGGGTTGGCGTTGAACATGAAGACGTGGCATCAGGACCACGTTGCTGCTGACCAGGCAGGTCTTGTTGCTGACGAGCCAGGGCGCCATCATCAACCGATGGCGCGTATCTCTCCGGCCGCTGACGATGCTCCGGACGTGGCTTCGCGAGTGTGTACACGGGTGCCGATTGGGTCTTGTGTAAATTGACGACCGCGTTGTTGACGATATCCATATTCTGGGCACGGACGTCCATCCACTTTATCGGAAATACCTGGATAGCCTGTGCTAATGACGGGTTTCGCTTTTTGGAACCAGACATCGAGCATTGTCCCGTCGAATTTGTTGCCGACATCTTTTAGTAGCCCCTTCGGATGATCGTTCCATAGGTTACGGGAAAAAGCGTCACAACACAGTTCTGTATCGCTGCCGGGTCTTCACAGGTCCAGTTGTAGAACGTGTGGGAGAATCCATTTCATCAGCCGTTCTTCATAGCTGCGCGCGTTAATCATAACTCCAGCCCAAACATCGCATGATCATAACAAACCACTCTTGTCAGGAGGGGAAGGAGGCCCTCTGCGGCGCCCGTCTTCGGAATCCCCCGTCCCCGGTCTGGCTCAACGCCACCACCAACATCTATTCAGTAGATGTCCCTGTACATTGCCTGGGTGTTCCCCGAAAATACACCGGCACTGTACCGGACCGGCATTATTCAAGGTATTGAGGATGGCGTGCCCTTGGACACTCTGCGTGTGCCCGCCGAAAACATCGGTCATATAACGGGCATCGGCACTACTCAACCGGCACTAAACAGGAACATCAACTGTACCTCGAGGCAGGTGGTGTTCCCGAAGTAGTAGCAAGGGATGACCTCGCTTCCCGTCTGCATCGCCAGCTTTATGAAACCCTTGCGCTTTCCAACGTATAGCCGCTCCTCCGACGGGTTAGACAGGAACAGCTCCTGCATGTTGGGGGGGTAGGTTGTACGAGAAAAACAGAAAATTGTCAATTTCGAAGTATCAAAGAACGAAACCATCGCAAACTACTTCACAAGGGACACGAAAGCATCTACAAAGTGTCGCAGGCTACTATTGACACGCAAACGACGCAACGGCCCCAACTGCTGGCGACCTTCGACGCGCAGAGAGCAAAGCTCGTCATGCAAAGTAGGGGCGATCCGAGCTGCGATAGGAGGTGACGCTGACAAGGGCGGCGGTGGCAACAGCGAAGTAGCGGTGCTTTCCCATCTATTGGTGTCCCAGCCACCAATACTGCTAGACCATGCATATGCAAATCGACACGCCCACGAAGCACGTACGAGCCTTTCGTGTGCATGTTCTGAACCAAGGGTGACCCATACACCGGGGTAACCTGAATGTTCCCAAATAAGCGACACCGGCATACAATTACAGGGGGGGGGCGGGGGGCGGTAGAAAAGCAGCAGCTTGGGGGACGCGGACGAATACATCTATTTACATACAGCAGCAGTGGTGCTCATGCCATAAGCATGTCTTATACTCACCGCTATGCCGCCGACGTAGAGAACGACACTCGTCCGGCGGAGGGTCGACGTCAGGCTGCGGCCCGACGCCCCGACCAGCCCGAAGACCCCGAAGACGTGCTTCATGATGGGTATCCGCCGGATCACGTCCGCAGTGCAGGTCGGCGGGGTCGGTCGCGGCGCCTGCCACGGTGGTGGTGGCGGTGTTGGTCATGCGAAACATTGTACATGTGAGAGTGAGTGGTTCTTCAGTCGGATCATCGACCACCTGCCAACCGGCTGACCAATGAAAAAACGTCAGCCTTGCAGTCATCGACAGCGCCTCAGAAGGTGCCGGCACCTAATATAAGAATCTCCTGCTATGCGTGAGGCTCGCTACTTTCTCCTCTGTGGCGTAAACCGACAGCGCAAGGATGTTTGGTAGGTGTTGGTATGGGAATTTTTACTGAGCAACTGTTGTTATGGTCAAGTTATCAAGGTTCGGTTTTTCCGCCGGAAATTCTTTTTGTAGCTCCTAGGTTCTTCAGTGTTCGCGCACATGGCAACCGGCTGAGCACCCAAAACACATCAGTCTCTTGTAGTGGGACCGGAAAACGCCTTCAATAATACTCGGCGGCCTTGGACGGGGGGGGGGGGAACACTTTAGGCGCCATCCGCAACTGACCGTCATGAATTTTTGTTGGCGGGGGGATGGTGATGAACCATCCCCGGCTAAGGTCTGAATTTTTTTTCGTGTGTTGGTAGTGCTCGATTCCACCACCCGTAGAGGTTTGGAGGGAAAATAGGTGTCTAGTGCCTGGGTTTCATTCAGCTTTGTTGTTTCCACTAGGGAAAACTTTCAAAACGCCAGGAAGCGGGGATGGCCCGAAAAAATCCCCCCCCCCCTCTTAAATAGCTCTGATTGGGCTGAAAATTTCAGCATGGGGTAAAGGAGGGTGGAGAGTTGCGAATCCGTCGTCAGATTTTCCAAATTCATCGATGGCACCGAGTAACAGCTATCCCAATACGCCAAAAAGGCGGGGATGGAAGGCTACCATCCCCTCCCCTCGAAACCTCGAAAAGCCGGTTCTGAGAGCTATAAGTCTCAGTACCGGGTAATTTTGGGGTGGGAATCACGAATCTTGAATCAGAGTGGTCCACTTCGCTCTTGGTTTTGAGAAACATGCGTGGGAAATTGACGTATTCCTGAAGGATTCAGCACAATCTCGTTTTCCNCGCCAAAAAGGCGGGGATGGAAGGCTACCATCCCCTCCCCTCGAAACCTCGAAAAGCCGGTTCTGAGAGCTATAAGTCTCAGTACCGGGTAATTTTGGGGTGGGAATCACGAATCTTGAATCAGAGTGGTCCACTTCGCTCTTGGTTTTGAGAAACATGCGTGGGAAATTGACGTATTCCTGAAGGATTCAGCACAATCTCGTTTTCCTGAAATCGACCGGCGCACCTGAGTTTTTGTCTGATCAACTTTCTGAGTGGCTCTACCCCCCCTAAATCGGCCAAGCGGAATCGAATGCCGAGGTGAACAACGAAAACAAATATCGGCAACACGAAAAAAGAAACGAAAGCAATCCCGAACCGATTTTTTCTTGTTCAACTTTTTAGACGCTGGTTTTGAGCGTTTGAAAGCGAGACAAATAAACGATTTCTGAAAATTTCGTTTTTTCAGCTGGGGAGAGCCCATGACGATCAGTTGCGGATCGCGCCTTTAGTGGTTATCCATCAAATATGCGTCACCCCTTTGGCGGAAAACGCAACGCCTCCGACGTTCGGGTCGTCTTTTGTAGAGCTATAAATATCAATGCCGTGCAAAGAAAATTATCGCTCGTTATCTCACACCCTTCCGTCGGGCAGACAGGTGTGCGCGTTGAGTGTTCAAAATACTTCGGAGTGAGGTGTCCGGGGGCGGGGGGGGTGCCAAGAGTGCGCAAGCAAGCGAGTGTAACGTGTCGTGCATGTTGTCACCGCTTCTATCGAACGCCATTTCATTTGGTACACCTATTGGCTTGTTTGTGAGCACCATCCCGGGTCGCACAGGAGGAAGGACTCATGATTTTAGTTCCTCCGGACAAGAAACTACGTTGGTGGTTTACGTTTAACCAGGGACCTGCAGCTGATGTTTCCTACCGATACATTCCGTCAACTCTGGAAACCCGGGCACGGTAGGTCACATATGATACCACACCCTGGACTAATTTTCAAAAGTCAGATCGATTGCTCGCAAGAAACAAGCAACCGTTTCCGCCGGGAGCTTTCTTTAAACGTACTAAGTTAAAAAAAAAATATCGTCGTGAAGAAATCGAGCTTCAAATCGGCCCAGGGGTTGGCGCATCTTCTGCAACCTACGGTGCTCGGGCTTGGGACTGTACTCGTTGGGTGCATACTAAAAGCGCAACCAAGAACAGTGTTTCCCTATCTAGCGCCTCCACTGCACGTAGCTCTCCGTGAACAGCACCCGCGAGAGTAGTGTTCGGGCCGGCGAATCGAGGGTAGGTAAATTTTCTCCTCACCATGTTGATGGCGCTGCAGATGCCGGTGATGGACATGACGCCGTGAGGCTGTGCCGCGAAGATGATCTTCTTGTCCTTCTCGATCAGAGTAATCTCTTCCTGGGAGGTCTCCGCAACCTTCTCCACCAGCACCGGGAGAAGTGCGAGCGGGGGGGAATATCATGTTACTACCACAATAGATTACCGCTAGACGGCGGCAGCGCAGTAACCACGGAAAGAAGGGAGAGAGAGAGAGAGAGAGAGAGAGAGAGAGAGAGAGAGAGAACGATTTGTATCCTCGTGGGCACGAAACCACTTTCGCAATCACAGGCGAGCATGCCAAATGCTAAACCCTTCTTTCGGTCCGATGCCACAAGTAAGCACTCCCATGGCTGTACGCGCAAGATACACAGAATGCGAGTTCGTGTCTGTGGACACTGCGGACAAAGCGGTTGTGAGTAGATATATACATTTGTCTTTCGGTCAAGGCTTTTGAAGCGACTCCACTTACGCGACAGCTACAGCCGTCTTGGTCATGCACAATCAGCCAAGCAACTCGAACTTTCCATGCGTGTGGACGCGTGCGTACTAGCTTCCCGGCGTTCACCAGCGCACCACACCAAGGGGTACCAGGTGGACCGCTAAAAACCACAACACCATAGCCAGTCGGTGCAAACGTCTATGGGCTGCTGTGTGTTGCAACCACGCCATGAGCGACCACTGTTCTCATGTGTGTGCGAGTGCGGCACGAAGAGGTCGCGATTGTTGCGAGAACGATTTCGCAAGAACGCTCCGGCGTGCGAGGCGACTACTATCTCACGTCCTTGGCGTATCGATCACGGGGAGGAACAAAGAAAAGAAGAAGCGGGACGCGCTTGCACCAGCAGAACACCCGGGGCTTTTCAACTCCCCCCGAACAGTACACTCGCACTCATCTCACACTGAGGGATAGAAATCAGGTGGAGCGGAGGTGAGTTGGACGGGCCAAAGAATCTTTGGCCTCAAGGGGCCCGGGAAAGCTTGCTTCACGACAAATCGCTTTGGTACTTCGCTGTGTGTTGTGATCCCACTTGCATCCACTGTCTCACGGGGCTGATGAATCCAAACCACCTCTCATTGAAACGTCCAACCTCCGACGAGCAGGGTCTTCATGCGTCCAAAATAGGTGAGCACACCATGGATGTGCACGGCTGTTTAGCATCACGACGATCGATGCTACTCTGTCCGCTGTACCTTGTTTGGTTGGTGCAATCTCACGGGTGGTCCGCTTGGCTATACAAGAGCCGTGAACCAAGGGTCCGGTGAGAAGCTCTAGCCCGCCGTGCGAAATCAACGGGTTTTTTTCATCCGCAAGCTTTGAGAACCCCCAAACCCCCACAAACCGTTCGAAACCCCTCTCTCGACTAACCTCATCGAAGTCGTGGTATTTCAAAGCGCAGCGAAAGAACCAGGTGTTGAGTAGCCAGGGAAGGGCTTTCGCCGGGAGCACCGCCGACACGACGTAAGGAACGAGGGCCGCAGCAGCGGCAGTCCTGGAGACAAAGAAGAAGAGCAGGCCCACCTGAAGACGAAAATCAACACGAGGAATAAGGTGAACGTCCAAGGTAAAGTTATACCTTCTTCCACATGCAACCATCCCAATGCAGGAACGTTGAGTTTAATCAGGTACATATTCCACGTGTTGTCTGTGTCGGAAAGACCACACATGTCGTCGTAAGAATATTTTTACCAGGGAAAAACCCAATCTTGTTGCAGGGATATTTCTGGCCGACCTCGAGTCGGACACAGCTCACTGCAGCGGGTGGCTAAACCTTAACCTTTCAAGCGGGAACGAACCGACCGAGCGATGAAGACGCGACCTTGTGGTCAAGTCTAAGCCTTCCAAACAGACGACAAGCTGAGACCCAGCGTGTAGGCTCCTCTACACTATACATCCAGCACCACAGGCTGGAAAACGAGCTGCAGCGCAAGGGGGTCGAGTGGCAACACAAGATCACATAATACGACAACACTCCCATGCTAAACAGTGCTACGGGACGGACACCGGCGCACCGCGGGAAGCCAGAGCACCGCGTAGAAGTAGCAGGTACTAAAGGTGGAGACGGCCAGAGCACCCGCGAGGCGCTCGAGGACGGTGCCGGATGTCGTCGGCGTGTACGTCTTCATACCCTCCCCCACCTCCCCCCGGTGTGAGCGTCCGAAAGACCTGGACAGAGCTTGCTGAGGAGTATTGGCTGGCTCCTGGAAAAACGGAAGAAACGCAAAATTCGGCAACCGCAGACAGTACCCAGCACGTGAACGGCGGAGATCGACGTTTTAAGAGCGTTGGTCGCGCTCTGCTGATTAGAAGAGGCACTGCAAAACCAAGCCGTGATTGTTTCGAATCTCCCCTCGGGTACGTTAATCGCCACCCGGCGGAACACCTCGTCTAAGTAAAGGGTAAGACAGGGGGGAGAACCAGCCCACTGCACGTGGGGCTTGGGCAACTCGCGCGGGTTGCACGCCGAGTTCTCTCGCTCTTTGCAACTGGCGCCGTTGCATTGGATACAGGCATGCCTCTTATCTACTTCGTATTGAGTTTCTTGTTTTCCATGCAGAAACAGAACAGTTTCATCTCCACCCAGAGATGGGAAGAGTCCACGACAATGAAACAGGGATGAATGTAAGATATTCTATGTCCGACCTCTGTTTCTACTGCTTCTCTTCCAGCAACGTACAGGTCTGGCAGTGATATCTCCGCTGTGGCTGGCAGCTGTTTCGCTAGAAACGATCATAAACTTCCTGATATTGTCACCCCGGGTGGCGGGGTGGGCGCAGCCAAGAAGTAGGGCCTGGGACTCCATACCTTCTCGTTGCCGCTCGTGTGTCGAGTTATGAGCTTCAACCTGGTCGGAACTAAGCTTCGAAAGAATTGCGCGAGAACCCAACGTGTTTACAGGACTCTACGAAATCGGCTCCTGTGGTCGATTATACGTACGGAACCTACCACGCGGGCACCAAAGAGGAATCGAAAGCGAAGCTGGAGTTCTTGAACCCTATAGCAGTCTATGCAGCAAAATCGATGAAGCAAAAATATGGGACAACATATGTGTTGCCCCCTACACAAAATTGAAAAAAAGTACAGACAAAAAATCACGCCGCCGGTTTCAGCGGGGTCAATTTTGTTTCATCCCTCCCGTGACGCATGGATGAGTGGAGTGAGGATAGCTTACGGAAACCTCACAGGTTGAGTGATGTAGGAGATTGCCGGACACATAGACGTGTTTAGTGATTATAGCTGTATACGGAAACCCCAAGGGTTGAGTGAGGTTTGAGATTGCCAGACACATGGACGGGTTGAGTGGGGATAGCTGCATACTGAAACCCCGCGGGTTGAGTGATGTTGGACTGCCGGACACATAGGCGCGTTGAGTGAGGATAGACACATACTGAACCTCACAGGTTGTTTGTTTGTTTTTCTCNACCTCACAGGTTGAGTGATGTAGGAGATTGCCGGACACATAGACGTGTTTAGTGATTATAGCTGTATACGGAAACCCCAAGGGTTGAGTGAGGTTTGAGATTGCCAGACACATGGACGGGTTGAGTGGGGATAGCTGCATACTGAAACCCCGCGGGTTGAGTGATGTTGGACTGCCGGACACATAGGCGCGTTGAGTGAGGATAGACACATACTGAACCTCACAGGTTGTTTGTTTGTTTTTCTCCCATCATTGGATTCTGCCGTCTGCCCTTCTGGCCCCTATCCTCCACTTCTACCAGCTAGACGACCCAACCGGGATCACATAGGAGGGGGGGGTTGGACCCCCTCCTGCGGTTCCTGTCTGAGATATATTTATCGCCAGAAGGGTACAGCAATCCCTTCCCTCGCGACTTATGAAGTCGATCAAGTTTACTAACAACGAGCTTTGCAGCGCGGCGCTTCCAACGGAGACCACGATATAATTCGCGAGAAATAGCTCACTCTGTCGGGACTCGAACCCATGACCTGGCCCTTAGCAGGCTACGAGGCTACCCACTAGACCACCGGGGCGACCGGTCAGGTGATTTGTGATGGAGATTGCCGGACACATAGACGTGTTGAGTGAGGATAGCTGTATAATGACACCTCACAGATGCATTGGTGTTTGAGTTGCCAGACACATGGAGGCGTTAAGTGAAGATAGCTGCATACTGAAACCTCACAGATGGATTGGTTTTTGAGTTTTCCAGACACATTGTAGACGCGCTGAGTGGGGATAGCTACATGCTGAAACCTCACGGGTTGAGTGATGTTGGATGGTGCCGGACACATAGACGTGTTGAGTGAGGATAGCTGTATAATGACACCTCACAGATGCATTGGTGTTTGAGTTGCCAGACACATGGAGGCGTTAAGTGAAGATAGCTGCATACTGAAACCTCACAGATGGATTGGTTTTTGAGTTTTCCAGACACATTGTAGACGCGCTGAGTGGGGATAGCTACATGCTGAAACCTCACGGGTTGAGTGATGTTGGATGGTGCCGGACACATAGACGCTTTGAGTGAGGATAGCTGCATACTGAAACCTCACAGATGGATTGGTTTTTGAGTTTTCCAGACACATTGTAGACGCGCTGAGTGGGGATAGCTGCATACTGAAACCTCACAGATGGATTGGTTTTTGAGTTTTCCAGACACATTGTAGACGCGCTGAGTGGGGATAGCTACATGCTGAAACCTCACGGGTTGAGTGATGTTGGATGGTGCCGGACACATAGACGCTTTGAGTGAGGATAGCTGCATACTCAAACCTCACAGGTGATTTGCATTGAAGATTGCCGGGCACATAGACGAGTTGAGTGAATATAGCTGAATACTGAAACCTCACAGATGGATTGGTTTGTGAGTTTGCCAGACACATAGACGCGCTGAGTGGGGATAGCTACATACCTAAACCTCACGAGTTGAGTGATGTTGGATAGTGCCGGACACATGACGCTTTGAGTGAGGAGAGACACATAACCTCACAGGTGATTTGTATTGGAGATTGCCGGACACCTAGACGTGTTGAGTGACGATAGCTGCATACTGAAACGTCACAGATGGATTGGTTTGTGAGTTTGCCAGACACATAGACGCGCTGAGTGGGGATAGCTACATACCTAAACCTCACGAGTTGAGTGATGTTGGATAGTGCCGGACACATGACGCTTTGAGTGAGGAGAGACACATNGCGCTGAGTGGGGATAGCTACATCCTGAAACCTCACGAGTTGAGTGATGTCGGATAGTGCCAGACACATAGAGGCTTTGAGTGGGGATAGCTGCGTATTGAGACCTAACGGGTTGAGTGACGTTTGCGACTGCCGGACAAATAGACGCATTGAGTGAAGAAAGCTGAATACTGAAACCTCACAGGTTGATTTGTATTGGAGATTGCCGGACACATAGACTCGTTGAGTAAGGATAGCTGTAAATTGAAAATCCACAGTAGCTGTGGTGAGGGGACAATTTGAGAATGCAGTACACATAGACCCGACCCCCAACCAGCACGAACCCCCCCTGAAAAATAGAGGCCATGCCCCCCCCCCCCCTCTCTACCTCCGCCAGAGGATGAGGAGGGTACAGTCCAAAGTAAGAAAAAGCATACTTAAGGTGAATGCCTATTGGTACGGCATTAAAAGAAATACGTAAGTCCCCCATTGGGCGGTGGAGGACTTAGAGCTAAGACACCCCAAAACTCTCCGCCGTGAGATCCAAAATGGATCGGACGGAGGAGACGGCGGGGTGTTCGTTGCTTGAAGTGGATCAACAAAAAAAAAGAGCCATTAAAGTAAAGCAAAGCTTATTACTCTCGTCGAGCAAGCTGAACGACCAGACCAACCGCGCAAAAACTGCAGAGTTAGATGCGCGGCACGCACAATGCATTGTTTTCGATTGGAGAGAGGCGAGTATAAAGCAGGAAGGAGTTGTTCGCCAAACTTTCGGAAGATAGGTCTACTCGGGAACGTAAGTGGGGTAGCAGCCCATGATGGAGCGTACATGAGAAGCTGGACGTTGGTGTACGCTCCATCCTGGCGTGTGAGTAGGATCTTAGGCTATGCAAGTCGTCCCTGAACTTATTGTGGTGAAAATTACCTCCTAGGAGGCAAGTAGCCTGTACCGCGGGACTTCGGAGATGACAAAGTGGGTGGTCGGGGGACGTCTGGGTGTTAACTAAGCAGACCGCCCGGCACAAGGGGTACTTGTGCCAGGAGGTGTGAACTTGGATCTAGACTACGAGCCTATGTGGGAGGCGGCGCTATTTAGGGTCGGTGAGCCGGCAAAGGAACTGAGAGGAACCACAACCCCCGCCGGACACTCGGATTGGGAAGGCCGAGTACTCCGTATACCTTCCTGAAAAAACACGAAAAACAAGTGGCCACGGTCCAGTTGCCGTAGAGATCATGAGGATGGTGAAGAAGCTGGGAGGATGGAAGCAGAAACTGTGGAAGGGAGACAAGTTGGAGCTGCTGCTGTTTGGGATTCCAAGGGACATGACGAGGGTGGAGTTCAAGGAGTGTTGTGACAGGGAGGGACTGCACTGCCTAGCAAGGGGACAAGTAGGCAGAGAACATGAACACTTCCGGATGAAATTGACCAAGGGAGACAGCCAAGAGTGCTTGGGGGTTGATATCGAGAAGCTGTCGAACTACGTAAGGAAGTTTGGATGGAGGGTTTGCATCGCGAACATGATAGAAACAGAGAAGGTAAGGAGACAAGAGGCGAGGGCGACGGAGGCGAAGAAAGGACCGAGCGGGGGAGGCGAGCAAGCGAGTCAGGAAAAGTCCGAGAAGAAGCGGGAGGCGAACGATAGAGTGCGCGAAATCTCCAATAGGGAAAGCACAAGCTGAGAGTCGGGTAGTGGAACGTGTGCGGGTTCGCAAGGAGTGAGCGCAAGCGGTTGGAAATAGTGGACCAAGTAGAACAACGCGATCTAGATGTAGTGGGGATCCAAAAAACGTGGGAATTGAAGGATGGGGACGTGGTAAGCAAACTAGGGAAATACCGGTGGGTAGGGAAGGCAAGAAAGGGCTTAGACCCGAAGAAAAGGGGGGAGGGGGGAGTCGGATTCCTGGTCAAGGAACACTTGCTTGACGTGGCGGAAGAAGTAGTGAAAACGGAGTTCGAGAAAAGCCTATGGCTTAAGATACCTGGGGAGCGGGGTGAGAAAGATTTGTTTCTAGGGAACGTATACGTCCCACCGTCGTCGAAGAAAGTCGCAAGCAAGGCGCAGGAGAACTTTGGACAAATTAGGGAAATGTCCAGAGGTGCAGTAGGAAGGGAGAAGTTGTCACGGTGGGCGATTTCAACTCCAGAGTAGAGAAAGCTTCCAGTAGAGGCCAGGCGATCGGGCAGCACGGAAAAGACAAAGAATGACAACGGAGTGAGGATGCTTGAATTCTTGGGAAGCAACGAACTGATGGTGTTGAACGGTAGGAGGGAATGCGATAAGCCGGAGTTCACCAGGCAACGGGCAGTTTGCAATGAATACTCGATCCTCGACTACATCCTGGTAGATAGGGGGAGCACGCACATCCCACAGCTGCACGTATGTGCGATAGATATTGGTTCGACCGACCACTTCCTCATATGGGCAAACATCGACCGATCTAGAAAGATAGAGAGTATGAAATNACTCGATCCTCGACTACATCCTGGTAGATAGGGGGAGCACGCACATCCCACAGCTGCACGTATGTGCGATAGATATAGGTTCGACCGACCACTTCCTCATATGGGCAAACATCGACCGATCTAGAAAGATCAAGAGTAAGAAACAGAGGAAAGTGTTCCGGTGGAAGGTAGAGCGTTTGGGAGACGATGGGACACGGGATGAATTCCAGAAGGGGCTGGCTGGTAGTGTAGAATCCTTCAGGAAACTGCTGAGAAGCGTCGAAGACGGACAGGTAGACGTACAGGCAGCAGGGGACAGGGTGATTGAAGGGTGGGAGTCCATCGTGAACGCAACGGCAGAGAGAGTAGTGGGAACGAAGGTGGTACGATGTGGGGTATCGGTTAAGTGGTGGGATGACGAGCTGAAAGAAGAAATAGGGGAACGTAGAGAAGTCTTCAAGCAGTACCTGAGTGAGGCGTCTGAGGAGAGTTGGGAAAAGTACAGGGCCAAAAGAAAACAGGTGAAGGGACTAGTGACAAAGAAGAAAAAGTGCATTTGGGACTAAGTAGTGCAGAAGGCCAACCTAGGCCTGGAGGGGAACGTCAAGCAGATGTGCGAAGGGATTGATGGAATGGTAAAAAAGACCGCGAAAGGGGGGGATACAGGAGTAGCAACTTTGCGAGGTGTAAACGGTGGATTAGCCAGCAGTGGGAAGGGAAAAAGGGAAGTTCTAGCAGGACACTACAAGAGACTTGGAGTGCCCTCGGAGAATGAAGCTTTTGACCAAGTGTTTAAGAAGGAGGTGGACGCATGGGCCCAAAAAGAAGAAGAGACATCGAAGGCAGACGTTGGGAACGTAGAACTAGAAAAGGAGTTCACTGAGGACGAGGTTGAGGCGTGTGTGAACAAGCTGAAGTGCCACAAAGCAGCAGGAGCGGATGGGATAGTCAACGAGTTCATGACGTTTGGGGGGAAGGGGATGATCCAGCTGATGGTACTGCTATACAAGTGGGTGTGGAAAAACGAGTACACGCCAAGTGGATGGAGGGAAGGAGTAGTTGTGAACTTGTTTAAGAAAGGAGACAAGACTGAACAAGGAAACTACAGGGTGATCACACTGTTGAACACAGTAGGAAAAGTGTCTGTAAGCTGTTGAACGATAGGATAGTGGGAGTATTGGAGAAGGAACANGGATGGGATAGTCAACGAGTTCATGACGTTTGGGGGGAAGGGGATGATCCAGCTGATGGTACTGCTATACAAGTGGGTGTGGAAAAACGAGTACACGCCAAGTGGATGGAGGGAAGGAGTAGTTGTGAACTTGTTTAAGAAAGGAGACAAGACTGAACAAGGAAACTACAGGGTGATCACACTGTTGAACACAGTAGGAAAAGTGTCTGTAAGCTGTTGAACGATAGGATAGTGGGAGTATTGGAGAAGGAACATGGCATTAGTGAGGGCCAGGAAAGTTTCCGAAAGAAGAGGGGGTGCGTAGACCACGTATTCACGGTAGGGAGAATCATCCAAGGTAGAAAGAGGGCGGGAAAGCCGACGTACTGCTTCTTCCTGGACGTGAAAAAGGCATACGACACCGTATGGAGAAATGGGCTGTGGAAACAACTGTCCAAATACGGGATCAAGGGGAAAGTGATGAAAAGATGACAGAGTGTACGAAAGCGCGGTCATGCAACGAGAACAAGGAGGAACCAGTAGAACATAGATGGAAGTGGGGGATCGAGGAGATTGCAGTAGTGGACCAGTACACATACCTCGGAGTAGAGATCGCAAAAGACTGCTCGTGGAATGCACACATGTCCAAGGTAGCGGAAAAGGGCAAAGCACGAGCAGGGAAGCTGCACCCAATACTCGCAAACCGGCACCTCGATACACGCATCAAATTGACGGTTTTGAAGAGCGTAATCGTACCGCCGCTAGAGTACGCCGGAGAAGTATGGGAAGTAAATAAGAAGGTAGTGAAAGAACTCGAGGCGGCGCAGATGAAAGCAGCGAAAACCATCCTAGGATGCTCCAGGCGCACAAGTAATGCAGCCGTCAGGGCAGAATTGGGGATCCAATCCCTACGGTCGGGAAGAGACGCGAGGAAGCTGACATAGCAGTATCGCATGTGCGGGATGGGAGAGGAGAGGTTGCCTAGAATTGTATGAGAGGCGAAGTGGGCAAACGAAAAGAGGGGTAGACAACCCGCGGAATGGGTCAAGGTTGTAGAGGACGTATGGAAGGGGCTCGACATCGACGAAGATGAAACGCTGGAAACGGAGGTTCTACAGGGGTTCAAGGAGAAGATATATATTGCTTGTGCCGAGAGAGAAGAACAGAATCTAAGGAAAGTATCCAAGGATAAGGAGGGTCTAGAAGTGTACGGAATGTTGAAGGAAGGAATAGGGTTCAAGGACTACCTACATGGACCAATGGATGCAGGAACAAAGCTTAAGGTCAAATTCAGGACCGGGGACATTGACCTTCGAGAACGTCGACGAATACATAGGACGGTAGACGAGGAAGACGACGAGTTCAAATGTGATTGCGGCTTCGAATGCGAACACCACGTT
>CACKRE030001787.1:204929-217135 GCA_902602495.3 Ectocarpus sp. CCAP 1310/34 | reverse complement strand
CTGTAGCCGTCCAGGTATTCTCCATTTCCTCGAATCACGGGTATCTCACCTGGGGGGTTTAACCCCCTCGCTTCCCCGTAGTCCGGTCCTATGCCCGGGCCCACTCCGGCTGGTCCAACAGGGTTCGCTCCCGATCTGCTGGCCCAGCCGCCTTCCAGCAGCTGCCGTGGTCCTTGCCCACCATCTCTCGCTTGCTGCTGAAGAAATTCCCCGCCACCGCCGAGCGGCTGCATGTGCTCGTCTTGTTGGCCTTCGGTGGCGGCAACCCAGCCGCCACTACTGGCTGCATCCGCCAGGACGCTGCTAGGCTCCTTCTTCTTTATCGAANGCAGCTGCCGTGGTCCTTGCCCACCATCTCTCGCTTGCTGCTGAAGAAATTCCCCGCCACCGCCGAGCGGCTGCATGTGCTCGTCTTGTTGGCCTTCGGTGGCGGCAACCCAGCCGCCACTACTGGCTGCATCCGCCAGGACGCTGCTAGGCTCCTTCTTCTTTATCGAATTCTCCACCAGGGCCGCCAATCGTGAGACCTGCAGTTGCAAACTTGCAAGCTCCGCATCGCTGCCCTCCTGCACCGGCGGGCGGATCTGTTGTCCGCTCGCAGCAGTGCGCTCTTCGTCTCCAGCAGAGCTCATCCCAATGTGGCTTCCCTCGAGGGGCAGAAAACTCAAAAAGAGCAGGGAGCATCTAAGCATCAAGCACTACAGTCTCTACAAAGACAACAAGGGCATTCCACTTAGGGTTGACGAATACGAGAGTTGGCGGCCTACACCACTTATTTATCGGGTGAGACTGTTTTGGTGATGTATTAACTTCACGAGAGGTAGACGACCGTCCTTCACACGGACGAAAGAGGGAGTGCTCAAAGAGCGGCTCCCACAGCAAGGAGGGGCAACGTGACTCATCGCGGTGCCCCCTATCAAACGGTGTCAGCGTTATTTCGCTGTGCACTAGCAGCAGTACGATGCTGCAGATGCCAGGAGGCTGTGTAGCCTACCTCAGAGGTTCACACTCTGTGCGGCTCCAACCGCGAGAGACTTGGAATGGAAATATGAAGATGTTTATATTAATTGCTGACTCCCGAGTCAGATTGATGTTGCTGGTACTGAAGAGGAGTGAGAAGGGTGGCGAGCTTAGGGCTGCACCACTCTCCTCGAATACCGGACAAATAAGCCAATCACACGAAGGAACTAGAATGTCTCCAGAATAATTCTGGAAGCCCTCCTACGTTCTAGATAGAATGCTTCCAGAATTTTTCTGGGAGCCCTCCCATGTTCTAGAAAAGTAAAAGTATCAAGGGCAACCTAGGTCTAGAACGCCTCCAGAAGCTTACAGAAGGTTCCAGAAGGTTCCAGAAGCTACACACGTTCTACGTAGATGTCCCGGTCGACCTTGACCTAGCATGCTTCCGGGATATTTCTAGAACAAGAGAATACATGCCACGGAGAGATAGATTATTTTCTACTACTACGCAGACCAGTTGCTGCAATCGTATTCAAAGGTCAAACCGTGTCCGACTACACGATTTTTCCTGACAAACGGCAATCTTACCAGTCTGCGTGACACCAAGTCATCCAACACGTGTATCCAACACCAATGTTAGCAGACCCACGAACAAGGTTAATGGTCGGTGGACTACGGCATGCACGGCTATGAGCACTCCCCCCCCCCGGCTGTCTGAAGAACATGACGTTTCAACAGAACACACTATTCCCATCAATTGCTCATTTTCCGACACTCGTCGCGAGTCCTCCACCATGTTTTGAGCACACTGCCTCCAGGCAATGAGTCCGTTCCCCTTCCCTCTACATTTCCTCGTTCGGACCCCCCCCCCCCCCCCCCNCCCCCCCCCCCCCCCTATGCCATCGATGTTGTTGACGTCGATACTTGGGCACCGAAGGAGAAAACAAATATCAGATTTTCTTCGCGGAGAGAGAAGAAAGACGAAAAGTTGAACGAAGGAATAGGGTTCAAGGGTTGTTTGCACGGACCAAAGGATGACGCAGAGATAAAATTGAAGGTCTCAGTTAGGTCTGGGGACAATTACCTTCGAGACCGTTGATACAGCCAAAGATTGAAAGGGAATCATGCTGGTGGACCAGAAGACGGCGACAATTCGGAAGGACGCCAGTATTGCATCGACGCAAGGTCGAACGGAGGAGCTATGCGGGGCCTGCACAGGGTGATAGTTGCGGACAGTCGTTAGACTCTGTTACCACAGATCTTCAAGCCCCGCCCTCACTATGTATGTGGTGGATCATGCACCAAGCAAGGCGCAGGCGATCTGTGGACTGGTACAGATACAACGTATCTACCGAGGGGGCAGACAGATTTGCCCTACCAGCCGTTCGGAGATTGCGGAGATCGTCCTGGAGACGGACCGCGGTGCTGCGGGAGCAGATGCTCACGACCTGCTTCCAATTGTGCATCTCACCAGCTTTACGAAAAGCAGGCCGCCATCAACCCTACAGGGGTGGTGTTCAGCAATATAACGGCCAAGCCTACACGTCCGACCCATCTCTTTGTACCTGGGAGATACCGTAACAAGTGTGCGCACATATCGTCACGCACAGCGTAAGCCCACGCAAGCAGCAAGCAACAGCAGTACTCATGGGCAGCCCTTCCCCAAGGACACTCGAGGGGCTAGCGATAGTCACGGGAGCTGGATGGCTTACTTTCTTCCAGGTGAACGAGTTTCCGTGTGACGCAAGCCCCCGAGCCCTCTGAGTGTTTTTTCGTCCAATTGCCTAGTTGAAGCGGTCGGCGGCGTCGTTGACGTCATGGGCGTACAGGCACAGCAGTAACGGCATGTAGCATTGTGGAACCAAGGTAAGGGACGATATGTAACCAACCACCGGGAAGAAGTAGCCGCAATAACACCCAACTTTAGCATGAGTCCCCACCATCTGGCAGTTATTATCATTGCTGCCCTGCTCGTATGTTGTTGGGATCGCTGAGCAGCAACTAACTGCTCTTCTTCCGGAGACACTTTGAAATGGAACGATGTGTCTACCCCCTCTTTTTGGATAACGGGCCCGGCGGAAAAACGGGGGTTTGCCTACCGTATACCCCCGCCCTTTTCGGAAAACAACAACAGGAGAACCCACCCCCGTGCGTCGACCACCGAACAGCTCTCCACTCAATTCTGAGGCACGATTTAAGGCCTGTAAAGACCCGGTTGCCCCGGTTGTCAAGTTGGTATCCTCGAAACCTTCTAGAGGTCAGGTCAGGGGTCCGAATCCAGGCGTAAGCGAGCTTTTCTTGCACAGTGAGTTTTTCTCTCGCTTTCCGCTCCTGGCCTAGTGGACAGCGCTAGTTCGTGTGTACACAGAGGGAAGAGAGTGCTGAACTGTTCTCGCATCAAAAACGAAGGCAAAGTACAGCAGGAGGGGACGGTAGAGAGGGGCCCTTCTGTGTGACCACGGGTTGGAGTAAACGGCACTATGATAAATAGTGCTGTGAGCGCTGAATTGAAGTGAAGAAAAAAAAAAAAGAGCGCACCGGCGTTGCCCTTGTTGTAGAACCCGAGAACCTTTTACAACCCGGCCGCACCGCCGCGTGAAGGCATCAGTGTTCGACTAACCACTGACCACCCCCTCTTGCTTGCCCACAACTCGGGTATTCCCCCCAGAATCGACTATTTTCGTATGCTAACCTTTGTGGTCTACTGGGTTGCCACTTGTTGACGATTGAAAACGAAAATATGCCCCCACTAACTACCCGCTGCTTCGGCGCCACGTGCCAAAGGCCCCAACACACACACCACAGGACAGCGTGTCCGTCTCGATCGTTTCCACCGCCTCTCTGTTCAACCATGGGACAAGCGGGAAAAACGCGCTCCCTGAAATATTAGTTGATGCGCTTGGTGACAACAAGCAGAGACAACTGCAGCTGCCGGGGGAACCGTAGATAAACACTGGTGGTGCTTCTCTAATAATGCTTTGAGTTCATTGCGTATATATCCTGGGCTCATCTGTGGAAAGAGATGGGTCCGTTAAGTTACATGCACATACAGAAAAAAATAAAAAACAAACTGTCTTACCACAGGGGCTATCGCTGTATGCTGCTTGGGAAATCATGGTCATTAAAATATGGGTAAGCCTCCTGCTGACGCCCTGACTTCATTGCTAATCTATCTTAAGACTATTTTATGTGGATAGAGATGGACTCTTTGTGACAGAGATGGATTCGTCGTGTTGAATTTAGAAAAAATATACATACAAGTATATACATACCGCGTCGCCCACCGGGGAAGCGAGAGACGAGGGGGTCGCCCCCCCGACCAAACAATGGTTGACCAAGAAAATGGCTTGCATTTTGAGCATCTCCGTCTTGCGTCCCACTCCATATCTCTTTGTCTGTCCTGTTTCCCACCGATGATGATGCGTGGCGGGCGCACGCGAAGCTCGGCTCTCTCGTGTCTCTGCTGGGTTTGTGCACGTGTACGTGTCGCGAGGTTTGCACAGCATGTGCGAAGGCATTTTGACCGATCGTTACACCCGACCACAAACCCTCCCACTACTCCCGCCACCGCCGCGCTGCAGCTCCGCTCCTCGGACGTGCCCGTTCATTTGCAGCTATGCCATGTTTGTACACACAACGTGCGTAGGATTTTTAGACCGATCGCTGAAACCCCGCCCTACACCACAACTTCCCGCCGCCACCGCCGTACCCCAGCTCCGCTCCTTGGAGTGTTCGTGCCTCTACGTCTGCCGCGAGTCTAGGCGTCAGGTTGCCCGTAGGGTAAGGGTAACGGACGGGACTCCCCGCACCCTGTGGCGCGTCGACAGAAGAACAACCTCCGCCGAAACGGCCGGCAGCGGGAGCTACTCCGGCGCTCACGGTGACGGCGTCAGAGGCGGCAGCGTGGCGGGGCCCAGCAAGCGGGCGGCGGCGGCGACGGCGGCTTCGGGAGCAGGCTGGAGTGGCTGTGTCGGCAGCAGAACCACCGGCGGCGGTGGCGGCGCCCAGCACAAGTTTTCGTGGCACGGCAGGAGTAGCAGCAGCGGCGACGCAGCAGCCGGGGCTGTCGTCGCTCCTCCTGGGTCTACCGCCGCCAGCAGAATTCGGGGCCCGGCCACGAGTAAAGCTGCGCCCCCTGCTGCTGCAGCTTCTACGCCCCCTGCCACGCCCACCCCGGCCAGGGCTACTACTACTACCGCCTCAAGAGTTCCTCTCGTCAGAGCCGTCGGCGTAATCTGGCAGCTGCCGGCGCTCGAGCTCCTCGAAGCGGGCTTCGGTTGGCCGCGAGGAGTAAAAGAGCTCCACTTCGGGGCAAAGTTCGACGAGAAGGTGGACATGGTGGAGTTTCCGAAGACCCTGGAGGCGTTGACCTTTGGCTACTGGTTCAACGAGTCCCTGGGGCCCGGGCGCGTCCGGTGGCCGCCCGCGCTGAAGAGGCTCAAGTTCGGGGCGTCGTGGAACCGGAACCTGGTGGGGGCTAAGGACACCTGGCCAACGTCCCTCGAGGTCGTCAGGTTCGGCACTAGCTTCGACAAGCCCTTGAGGGGCGGAGATGGCATCGGGCTGCCGCCACGCCTGCGGGAGGTCCACCTGGGGGGCGTTTTCAACCAGCCGCTGGACGGGGTGGAGTGGCCGGCGTCCCTCGAGAAGCTCACGCTCTCGGAGTACTTCAACAAGTCCCTGGGGTTTGGGAATGGGGACGGCGTCGTGTTTCCGAAAGGCCTGAGGGAGGTCGTTTTCGGCGGAAGGTTCAACCAGGTAAAGGGGCTTTCGGAGATCTTCTGTTTGGATATCCTCTTTTTCGGGGATCCTCTTTTTTGGAGATCCGGTTTTCGGAGATACTCTTCTTTTAGAGATCATCTTGACGACAAGGAAGGAGATCGTCCGCGCACACCACGCCATAAGTTTGCCCATGCGTTTATTTTTTTCTCTGCTGATACGTACCGTAAGCGTTCGGGGCATCTGACTTGACCCCTTCTTCATCGTTTTCGCGCGTGCTGCTGAACCGCACCGCCGGAAGTCAAGCCTTTGTATTGCTTGGCGGCTACGAAAATGACGGTCCTTCTTCGTTGCACGCACTGCTATGCCCGCACCGCCGTAACGATTCAGCTTTATTTGCTTTGATGTCGACCAAAACGTTTCCGCAGGCGATAGACGACGTCGTTTGGCCGGAGAGGCTGAGGACGCTGAAGTTCGGGGACAAGTTCAACCAGGCGTTCCCTTCCCCCGGCATCGTGTATAGCTACCGTGCCCGCGCCGTCGGCACCGCCGACACCGGCGGCGGCACCGGCACTACTCCACCGCCTCCCTCTGCTGCTGCTGCTGCTGCTGCTGCTTCGCCGCCGCCGCCGCCGTCGTCGTTCCTGCTCCCCGCCGGGCTGAAGGAGCTCGTTCTCGGCGACGGCTACAACCATCCGCTGGCCGGCGGCGAGCTGCCGGACGGCCTGGAGAAGCTGGTGATCGGCCAGTCCTTCTCCTTCGTGTCGTCCGTGCACTGGCCGGCGGAGCTCCGGCGCCTCGAGTTGTCCTGCAGGTGGGGTGATGCGCGAGCGGGTTCTTTGGGGAGCGGGGGGAGTCGCCGCCAGTGGCGGCCTTCTCGCTGCTTGTCGTTGCCGAAGAGGCTGGAGTACCTGGACACCGGAGACGGCTTCAACTCTCCGCTGGACACGGTCTCCCTGCCGGCGAGTCTGAGGGTCTTGATCCTCGGGTCCGCGTTCAACTACCCCCTCGACCACGCCAACAACAACAGCAACAGCAACAACAACAACAACAACAACAACAACAACAACAACAACAACAACAACAACAACAACAACAACAACAACAACAACAACAACAACAACAACAACAACCCCCAAGAGGACGAGAACCAAGCACAAAGGATACAACAACAACAAGGGCGAGGAGGAGGGAGTAGCAGCCACCGACAGCAGCAGCAGCAGCAGCAGCAGCAGCAGAAGACGTCCGACTTGGACGCCACCCCCGTCCCACCGCCCCTCCTCCCCGGCGGCCTAGAAGAGCTGCGGCTCGGCGCGGCGTTCAACCGCGAGCTCGAAACCGCCCGTCTGCCGGAGCGGCTGAAGCGCCTGGTGTTTGTGGCGGAGTCGAAGTTCGACCGCCCCGTCGCGGGCGTGAGGTGGCCCCGGGGTCTGGAAGAGCTCCGGTTCGGGAACTGCTTCGACCAGCCGATGGAGAGCGGCATCGACGGCTTCGACGGCTTCGGCAGCAGCGGCGGCTGCGGCGGTAGCGGCGGCTGCGGCGGCGACCCCGCTCTAATGCTGCCGGCGACGCTGAGGGAGCTGCACTTCGGCTGGGCCTTCTCGCACTCATTGCAGGGGCTGGCGCTGCCGCGCGGCCTGAGGCAGCTCTCCTTCTTCGCGCGATACCCGGTGTCCCACGTGCGGGGGCTGGAGTGGCCGCCTTCCCTTCGGAGCATCCACGTTGGCTCGTTCCGGTTCGGGAGTCGCAAGGACGTGGCCAAGTGGGCCGCACAACCCCCGTTTTGAGTTGTGTTTTGTTAGCTCTCCTTTTTTTTCGTGTTTTTTTTTCTTTCGCGGTGGCCTCTGACTCAGTGCCCCTCCCTGTACGTACACGGGTGTGCGGCTTTGGAATCCGAGCGCAAGGGTAATGTTGGAAACATTTTTTTTCAGGAGGAGAGGAGGCGGTTGGCGAACGAACGAGGGGCTCCGTGGGGTGTTTGGCGCAGGACGCGCAAATAAATGTAGGAAAACATTTCGGTTAATGATATTTGGAACACGGAAACGTGTGATAGAGAGGTCCAACACTCACGCACGCACGGGAACGGTTCCTTTCAAAGTATTGGCCAATCAGAACTGTTTGGGTGCGATAACTTCGTCAGTGGCGGAAAGGTAAAGCAGGTCGACTTTCACGTACTCCTCCTTTCACAATATTGGCCAATCAGAACTGTTTGGGCACGGCAACTTCGCCAGTGGCCGACAGAGAAATAGGTTTTGACTCAAGACCTTAACATATAATGTACGAGTGGGAGACATGCGGGAGGCAAGATGGGGCCCGCACGGATTACATATCCATGGTACAAATGTGCTCCACGTAACTCCCAGAGGCCCCGTGGATTAGTGCTCTACCGAGCACCCCCCCCAAAAAAAAACAGTACCCGGCAGCAGCAGTTCGTGAGTTGAAGGGAAAAATTCTACCGGACTCAACAATGCGGCGCCTTACAAAAACGGTTCAAGAATTCCTTCTAGGTTCGTTCGTTTTGAGAACAGGAACCAATCGTAAACGTATTCTGGCAGCCAGATCGTCGTGGTAGCGCATCTCTGCCCAGTGTAGTAGATGCACGGGAGAAGCACCTAATTATTCTGGAGCGGCCGTTGCCAGCAGCTTCTGACGTTACGGTACCATAATGCAACGATTTCATTCGCCGTTTGCGGGGGGGGGGCGGAGTTCCCAAAGCAGTCGTACATACCCACAAGTCGTTAGACCATTTACCTCGCATTCCTTACAAAGCCGGGACGGAGCGCGCCGGGACCTCACCGCACGGGTCGCCCAAAAAAGAAAAGAATATTCGCGTTCGGAGGCTTTCTCAGCCTTAACGCAATTCGTGAACATTCCTAATGTTTCGACGGAGGAAGGATATACACTTGGGCAAAAATTACTCATCTCTCTTGAAAATGGAAAATCTTCAACCTTATGAAACGAAATCCACACCGTGGCTGGTGCTGTGACACGTGACAGTGGCCTGCCAACGTGTGATGACCGTTTCCTACCCAGCGCACATCACACAAAACTTATCGTACCCTACAAAATGTTGTTAAAAGTTCATAAAAACATGAGTTCCATTCCCCACCATGCCCACCTGTCCTCTGGACGCGAGAGAGCAAGCAAAAATCGAAAAAAACAAAACCAACCTGCTGATGGTGTAGACAGCAAGGTCACCCCGTGTACACGATGTGTGATAGTCAAATCGATAAGATGCCGGCAACAATATCGCCATCTATCTGCGGCTGCCAAAGAAGCTGTATGCCGGAGCGCGCTCCCTCAGACCAAGCTCTCGCCCTCTCGATCGCCATCAACAGAGGCCACCCTGGCAATGGACGATGACCTTGCTACCAATTCTTGCTCGGGCGATGAGAAAGTCAAGGCGCCGAAGAACGAAAACGACGTGCGGACTAAAATAAAGAATAAACAAAAAAATGTATACTCCGTGCTGTTCTCTGTGCGAATGAAATCCAAAAACGAACTTATATATCAATGATTTCTACTTGCGGCAGCAATTCCCTTTCTGCTCCTCGCATTCGCCCCGCCTGGGCACGAGCGGTACGGCCGTATGTAGGTAACGCATGAATCCCTGTAGCGGACTACTGAGACAGCCAAGCATAAGTATCGCGAGAAGAAATAGCCACAGCAGAGGCACACAAAAACAGCAACGAACGAGCAATCGAGGCCGTGGTTAAAGCCATTGAGCTGCGCGGGTGCCCACCAAAAAGTATTCGAACCCTCCTCTCCTCTCTCTCTCCCTCTCTCTCCCTCCATCTCCAACCTGCCAACGTCGCTCTATCTGTAAAATGCCAACCCATTCACGCCCGAAACACAACCAACGATAACCAAGCCCCCATCCGCAAAAAAGTACGCGTGTGGTAGATACGTGTCGCCTTGCACGATCGTTACTATCCCCCACCTCCCCACCTCGTCCGAAGATCGGTTATCACCACGGACAATGTTCATTCTCTCTCGTCTCCGTCCATCGACAGCAAAGAAAAAGGAAAGAAACAAAAACAAAGACAGAGCTCAATAAAAGCGAAACGCCGGGGGTTCCGTGAGATCCACCAACGCGCTAGAGATAGGGGCCTTCGTTTCTATCCCATCGACGCCACGCCCCGTCCCCAGGCGGTTTTCGAAATGGAGCTCGAAAACAAGGCCGCCGAAACATGCTATGGCAGCGGTAGAGCTTCGTGGCGCATCACCCGGGTCCCCCCCCCTCCGCCCCCCCTCCCCCCCGCGGATGGACGGGGCTCCGTCGATGAACAACAGCAATCGAATAGAATAGCGCGGCAGAAGACCGACCACACCACACACACACGACAACCCATCCCATCGCTGCTGCATGGCTCCGACCATAGCCAATGATGTCGCCAGCGCACATCAGGGAAAGTCGAAGGAAGGTGGATGGGCTACGATAGTCAACACTCGTTAGGCCCCTTGGTCATCGCGTCCCTCTCCGCCTGCGTCGTCTGCTTCCCGCTCTTGATCTTGTCGACCAGCCTTTGCGTCATGGACGGGCGGAAGCGGCGGCGACGGCGGCGGCGGTTGCGGCACCCGGAAGGTGTTCACGCAAGAGGCGTTATTGTTGTCAGCGGTGCGGCAGCGGTGGTCGGGCGCAAGGGAGAAAAGCCTCACGCTGCGACCATGACCCCGGCTTTCCGGCGGTTGCCGAAGCAGCATAAAGGCCGTCTTGTTTCGGTTTGGGGTGCTGGAAGGCGTCGCTGTTGGTCGTTTGGGTTGCTGTAGGGGGTCGTGTTCAGCTCTTTCACGAGGCTGCATAAAATTATGAAAAAAAAAACATTGTTTTTAAGCACAACGGAAGAACATGGGTACAGTAGTCAACAAAGCAGGTGTAACTCAAAAGCAGTAGAGGTCCCTGTTTAGTGCCAGGGTGTGCGCTTCACCGGCACTATACCGGGCACCGGCACGATTCAAAGTACAGAACGACTTGATATTCCAGTGTATGCGAGCCGAAAACACCGGCACCATACCGGCAACCGGCACTATTCAAAGTACAGAACGACTTGATATTCCAGTGTATGCGAGCCGAAAACACCGGCACCATACCGGCAACCGGCACTATTCAACCGGCACTGAACAGGGACCTCTACTGTATCAAGACGTGTCGATTTTTCTAACGAAACAGTGCCAAAGAACGCATGCGAGGACGGGTGCGTGCGGAGAGCAAAACTTGCGCCGGCAAACACACCACGTCGTTCTCATAGATGCTTCTTCGATTTCGATGCGAAAGAAGAAAGAAAAATCCACCTCTACCCAGCTCCCCCCCATCATCCTACCTCTGTGGCCTAAAGCCGCGATGCGGAGGTGCCGGAAAAAAAGTGCGCCAGGGCCAACACACACAGCAGCTGTGCGATCGATGATTGAAAAAAAAAAATCTCGTTTTCTCCACAATCTTAAAAGGCTTGCCAATGCCGACAAGAGGGGTGGCTTTGCTTTGGAAAGATGTATCTCGTCGTCGATCGATCGAGAGAGAGAATCGCATTTCCTTGCACGTTTCGGATTGGTTACCCTCTCCACTAGCTGCGGAACAACTGAGCCCAAAAAATCGATCGCACACGTGTAGATAGATGCCATCGCCGCGTACAAAGGTGGCTGGTGGCTCCGGAAACATGTGCAATCCTCGTCGAGATGTGAAAGCTCTCCTTGCGTGCGCCGGGGTCAGTGATAGTGTTTGGCCCCTCTCTTTGGTTGTGCAGCAATCGACCTTCAACCAACCGCACACCCACACGTGTGCGGTCGGTCGCCGGCACTTCTTCAGGTAGTAGTAGTAGCACGCAGGCTTAAAAGCATCGTTTGTTCACGCACAGAAGCGAGCCCCGTCCAGCGCACCGACGGACTTCGATTAAACCCGCATTGAACCCTGTTTTTACATATGGTCTTGGCCGTAGAATTGTGTGTCGAAAACTTTCACGCGTACTCATAGAGCCTACCGATGTTATTGGAGGCTGCACAAAGATACTATCCCCCCGTCGACCGATCTTTACAGGCCAGGGCAAATAGGTGGCGGTGCCGAGCATGGCGGTGTTAGCACCGTCTCCTCGAGAGCCCTACACTGAAACCTACACTGCGGCCATTTTATAGTTCCCCTACTGTCGAGGAACTACTACAACAACCTCGGCCAAGCTAGAGGTGGTCTCGAAGTGCGGGCGCTAATATATCTGTAGCAACCATCCAAGAAATTTTGTGCCCCGTAAATTCATTTTTCGGAAGGTGTACGTAACCCTCGCTTTGAGGGCAGTTGGCCTGTGACTACGGAAGGCGTCCGCGTCAGATGGACCAGTAAGGACATTAGAGGGTAGAGTGGAGACCGGAACGGGCTTCTAATGTGAAGACAACAACAACAAACCACCCCACTCACGCTTCGACGTGGTCTTTGATCTCCGTGCGCACCCTGCGGAAGGTCTCCAGCGGCTTCCCATCCGGATCGTCCAGCTGCCAGTCCTCGAACACCCCCGCCTTCTGCCACGGTTCGGGCAGGCTGG
>CACKRE030001787.1:190801-203808 GCA_902602495.3 Ectocarpus sp. CCAP 1310/34 | reverse complement strand
GTCGGGGAACAGGATCATGGGGGAGGGGGGGGAGCCGGTTTATTCAGGCAACACAGCAAGGACGGGGGGATGCCATGTGGGCCGGTGGAAGGAGTTGGGATGGGGAAAACAGGGAAGTAGAGACGTGGTACGTACACGCACAGCGGCAAAATTCTCCCTTGGGCGGTGGTTTCTCGTCCGGCACGACCAAATAGGTTGCGTAAGATAGCACTTCCCCTGGACCGAAGTTCGAAATCTCTACATCGTTCCACGACCAAGAGGAGGGTGCCCAAATCAAACGATGAATTTTTCGCAAAGCTCTCGACGAGACAGTTCCAACGCCGCCATTTTGGTCACCGTCACTGCCGTTTTTTCTGCCGACTAATCGAGCTTTGAAAAACGGTCCAAGGGGGTGCAATATCTTGTGCACGGTATACTTGTGTGGAAAAGCACTTCCGCCACTTGGGGTACACTGGTACGTACAGGCGCCAAACCAAACGTAGGAGTCTAATATCTGATTCTTCCATTGTCGCCGAAATACGGTTGAACGAACACAGTAGCCGTAGTGATAGAAAAGCGAGCCAGGATCACCGGGCTCAAGTCTCAATTCATGTCTGAGGTGACACACTTACGCAGGCGCGGCGAGATTAGCCCAAAGACGTGAACAAGAAAATGAAATATCGCTGCTTGCTGCTCGGGAAACTGTAGAAATATATTGGTAGTTTCCGCCGACGTCATGAACTTACGGAGACGCTATTCTATGGATAGTAATGGAATCGTGTCCGACTGATTCTTGTGCATCCGTACCGGAACCGCGGAATTGTGCCGATCCTGGATCATGATGTTTTTGGATTAGGAATCCGGGTGTAAAAAAATCAGGCAGTGTCGTCGCCAGTGAGCTCACCCACACATGGACACGACCGCATCGAAGTGGGTCGGCGTGAAGTCGTGGAGGAAGTCGGAGGTGTGGCTGGAGATGTCAACGCCGACTTCCTGCATCACCGCCTGCGAGATGTGTCGGGAAAGCAAGCAATGAAACAAATGTTAGCAAGTTTGTGAGGGCACAGCCGATGCAGACCAACTATTTCCTGTTCGTGTTGAAACCGCCGCATCACGGCCTGCGAGGAGTGTCGGGAAAAGCAGTGAAAACATGCACACACAGAAGCACATCGGCGACCAGTGCGCGAGGGAGGAACGCAAAAAAAACAACTGATCGACGCTTCAGTTGAAGAAAAACATGCATACAATAGATGCGCCAACGGGGACATAAGAACATTAAGCTATGGCGATTATTGGGAGTCTACACAATGTCCATCGCCTTTTGTCCAGCTGAACTCAGACCCGAAACCCAAACACCCAAACATATCTAAATAGCCTCCCCCATGGCAGCCCCTCATGGGGTCCCAGATCATGGTCTCTGGAAGCACTTTGCGCTCTCAACCGCACTGAGACTGACGTCGTTTCATTGGTCAGTCGGTTAGCGCGGTCCGTTCCAACAAAAACACACAAAACGCAAACACTTTTCCTCTGTTGCTGCCATTTCTGTCTTTGATCCGGACAACAGGTTAGTCTTCCCCATGCCGCCCCCTCACGAATTCCCAGTTAATGGCATTTAGACGTGTTTCGTGCTTTCAATCAAACTGAGACTGACGTCTTTTCATTGGTCAGCCGGTTAGCGAGGTCAATGCGAAAAAAAAAACACACACATGTCTTGCTGACCACGTGCGTCATCGCCCACCGCTCGATCGCTCGCTCACCTTGGCCGTCGGGTGCACCCTGGACCCCTCCAGCCCCGAGCTCCAGATCTCGAGGTCGTCCTTGGCGAGATGCTTCGCCCACCCCTCGGCCATCTAGTAGGAGCAAGTGGTGTGTCCGTTACGTCACAAGTAAAGACACGCGAGACACCATAATGGTTAAGGAAACCCCGAAACGAGAGGTGACCCCCGCCCCCCCTCCTCTTTTTTTAAAGTCGGAGCAACCTTTAGGAGAAAAATATGCATTCGTTCATACACAGCAGTAGTATACAGTATGCTTAATCCGTGGTGGCTCCAAAAATAATAGGAGATCTAACAAGAGGGGACTCCGATATAAGGGGCTCTAACACGGTTGTCAAGGACTCGACCGGCTTCCATGGTATTGTTGGGTACCCTCTTATTCCGACCCGCAAATTTAGTATAGTTGGGGACCCTCTTACTCCGGTACAAGAGGGGGCGATGTAAGAGGGTCGGGGGCCCTGTTACGCCACCCTCGATATCGGAGCGACAGCCTCTGTTCGGTTGGAACTCTGCTTCGCTGTACTGAGACTAGCAGACGGATCGATTCCCGAGCGAATGCCGCTGTTAACGGAGCTGCCTTAGGTTGCATAACGTAAGATACCACACCCCAGGGACCGCAGCCCGAGAACTCCACGACGAAGGTGATGCCGACAACAAATCGTGCGTTTTCGGCAAGCCTCTTGACGAGACGCTGCCAACGGCACCATTTTCAGCACCGTCGCCGCCTTTTCTGCTTCGAAAAATCGGGCCGGGGGCGGTGGTGGAAGGGATCTAATACAACCAGGCATCTCTTCCGCTTGTTTGTCTTGCCCTCCGCGAAAATTCTACGCAAAAAGAGGAGCCGAGAGGTGAGAGGCGGAGGAACCTCGAGTGGCTGCACCAACATGCCCAACGCATATATGACGAAAGGACGAAAGGATTCAAACCAGCCAGCGCTGCACTCTGTGAAGCCTTGGGAGGTTGGACCTTTTTTGTTCAGGGGGCCCCGCCCACCAACCATCGAATCTTGCCGAAAACGAGAAAATAGTATGTATAACGAACAAAACACACCGAAAACACACCAAGTCCGGAATTTTGTACAGGTATTGGAGTCCGGAATATATTAACAAAATGAATCCATCAAATCATGCTTTTGAATAATACGCATATGATGACCAACTTGTCTTTCAACGGGTCCACAAGCATCAAGTACAACATAGAAATATCTCCACTCTGTGAGCAACAGGTTCAACAAGACACGTGTTCGGTGGCCACCTTGTGTAGAGTATGCACAACTGACTTTGTTGTTCACAAGATGTTGGGCGGCGGATTATTCGATTTGTTCTGCCCTTGGTTGAAGTCCACAAGAGCACACAGGTGTGTGTCTGTGTATCTTCACTAACAGCAGAACCCCTCTCTACCCTCCCCTCCTGCGGTACTTCGCCTATTATCCTTAATGCGAGAAGAGTTCAGTACTCGCTTCCCTCTGTGTGCACACGAACTAGCACTATCCCCTAGGCCAGGAGCGGAAGCGAGAGAAAAACTCACTTTGCAAGAAAAGCTCGCTTACGCCGGGATTCGAAACCCCGACCTGACCTCTAAAAGGTTTCGAGTTTACCAACTAGATCGCCGGGGCGACTGCTGCTGTAATGTCGCGCGTACATCAATGCGTGCATCGAGAAACTATGTGTACAGCAGTACGTGTAAGGTGAGCAGGCTTGGGTGAGGCATACATCGTTCAGGATGCTATACGAGTTGTATCCAGGATCTTGTGTTGATGTGGTAAGCGGTTAACGGTGGAAAACTCCACGCTCCTTGTCGGTTCTTGGCTTTGTGGATGTGGATCAGATCGTATCGCTCCGCGAATACGTAAATATTGAACAAAGACAAAAACACTTGCTCCGAGGATGAACTTTTCCGTCCTGGCCTCGCCAACCATCTCATTATTTCGCCAAAAGGGACCGTCGAAGGGGCCCACCAACCATCTAATATTTTGTCCAAGGGGCCTGCCAACCATCTTCATCTTGCCGAACAACGGCGCGTTTCACGATTATACAATGCACATTTATGGCTTTGTAATTTTTTTCCCTACCAGAGAACCACGGCAAATGTAACAATTGCAAAAAAAAAAAATGAAATAACACGACCGAGAAGAGCGTGGCGCTGCCGCTGCTCTACAGAGAGCACACGTGCAACACAGACTCAGACGCCGCCCCCTTAGTCACCACAAAACGAAGAGCGGCCAACGGCCGTTACAGGGGGACCCAGGGAATACTATAATAGTCTAGTCTACAGCCGTTAACACTTTCACTCTTTACCAACCCTTTCGAAGATACCTCGCAGGGTAGTATGCAAATGGATATGATGAATGTGACGTACACATGGAAAAGTAGAAGGAAGACACCAGCCGGGGTGTGCGTTTCCACAGGACGTGGCTTGCAACACCCGAGACAGAAAAGCGTGATCGACTACATAATACTTCCGTGCGCGCTGCAAAGGTGTGCACGCTCGATCACCTGGGATCTGCAGCTGTTCCGCTTGCACACAAACATGACGCTCTTTTTGCTCAAGGGCGCCGGCTCCGCTGAAAACCACTGCTGCTGCTGATGCTGCTGCTGCGATTGTCGAGGAGCTAGCCACCCCCCTCCGGCTTTCGCCGCTCTCAGCCCTGCGGGGGGGGAAGTCAGTAAACGAATGCAAAGCAGCCGAGCTGAAAAAAGCAGCAGTTATCACCACAGACATGATCGGCTTGACATTCGCCCTTGTGATACACTCCGCAGGAAATATCCAGATATCCAAGAATTTGGGTGCCGCTGCTGTTGCTTCTGCTGCTGCTGCGGCTTTCTGCACATGCGTACGCCGAAAAAAAAGGGTTTTGACTGCTGGACGGCATCATCGTGTGCCCCCTCCGCAACATCACTCCTGCTGTCGGCGGGCTGCAACAGGCAGCGCAGAGGCCGAGGTCAGCCGTACAGGCACTAGTGATAGGTAGGGTCAATTTGCGCAGCAATAAGCAGCAGCAGTGGCATCGTGTCCATCGTGTCCAGAGAAACGCCGGCGATGGAACAACAGACCAGACCCAAACTAGCTTGCAGGATAGACGAAATGCTGGTAACGACCAGCACAGCAGGCTTTGCCTAGAGAAGGGAGACATATACCGCACACGGTCTCGCGCTCCCACCCCTTAGACAAGAACAGCCAGAACACCGAGATTGCATATGCACCACACAGACGCCCATCATCTTATGCATACAAGCAGACTCTGGAGTTAGCATACAAGAACTGCTGTCGGAGACTATAACTTGCTGCAGCAGCAGAGACGACAGCTCAGCTTTGCAAACAAGTACGGAATGACCGCGCACCACCGCGTGAACACCACTGCATACAACAAATATCTGCCGATTACCACATACATCTCTCGACCTGTGGCGCAGGTTCGTATTTGTCTACCAAAGTACTATCTACATCAAGAACGTCTTTGTTCCAATATTAATATTCCAACCTGCCGCTGCTGCTTCCTCCTACCTACGAGAGAACAATCGCAATGCTGCTGCAAAAAAATAAGAAGAGGCGGTTGCCCCCATTCGAACAATAACCCCGAACTCTTACCTGCAGATGTTGCGGTCGTTGTTCTGGCTCCGCATACGACCACAGCTCGCCTAGCTGCCATTCGAATCATCGCCGGCTGGACCATCCTGTTGATGACTATCTGAGGTGGTGGCGAGTAGGTGCGGCTGGGAGCGGGGAGGGGAAAGAGAAGCAAGATATTTTCGTTTCCGGTGTTGCTGCAGCTGCTGCTGTGGCTGCTGCGGTAGCAATATACGTGACTGCTGCTTGCTGCTGGTGCTGGTGTTGACTGTTTGTCGTCGCGAAAGCAGATCGGCGTTATGAGCTCCAACAAACGCACGTCTTTGCGCTCACCCTTTGAGGAAAAAATGAAAGGCTGGTGGTGGCGATGCTCTGGGTGGAACCCCAAGTTTTCGCACGGGTGGTCTCGGACGCTTTCTTCGACGAGAATGCTCTACACTGGGCCCACCAAAAACATCGGAACCGTCTCTGCCCAAACTACCGGTTAAAACCATAGCCAAACTGCAGTTGAAACGCACGTTGCACAACGACGACCCTTTCGTGTTGTAAGTGCAAGTCAACTTTCAGCGAACTCAGAACTGCTGTTTGTTGTAAATGTCGCCGGCACCCTTTCGGCTACGGCAGCACGGAGCAACCAAACATATACCCGGGACTCAGAAGCTACAGACTAGAAGCCAACAGTGTCCCAGGATTGATCGGCGCATACATCGGCATTCGATCGCTCAGGGAAACGTCGGTTTCTGTATGATACTATTTCTGTATAATATCCTGGAGACCTTTCAAACAACAGCAGCACCCAGGTTCAGAAACTCGATCACGTTTGTCAGGGATCCCGCCAGCAGAGCGAGCTACACTTATTTCCCTCCTACTGTCAACTTGAGAACTCAACGTTCTTTCCTGCTTTGCTGGAGCCCGCATACCTCGATCTCTGACGGCGCTCGGACGCTGTTGGGAAGCCTGGGGAAGGAAGGTGTAGGGCTCTCTGCGAGATGTCTTTCCTCTACCCTCAGTTGTGTGTGTTGGGTCAAGCCAGTTCGGTAAATCGGTAGAAAAGTCAGGCCGCAAGTGTCCGCAAATGGATGGTTGTTGTACTTGCGGTGAGGGATGGCGTGGTGTGGACTGGCTCTTCCGCTCCTGTTGTGTCAGCGAAGCCGCCAAGACGCATGTAGTCAGTTTTGTCCCACTGATTGAAAAAAACTTCCCAAGACACCCCCCCGTGCGACCTGCGACTGCTTCTACTGTTGTGGTTGTACCTCGTATGGTGATCTTTCTGAAATTGTGCTTTGGCTGCACTTTCAAGAAACAAGATTGAAATTGTGGTTATTGTTGGGCGGATCGGGCACGGGGGGGGGGGTGCTCGCTGGCGCTTCGATGGACGACTTCAAATTCAAACTCTCAGCCCATTCATGTTTGAATCTTCCTTGCACAGAGATAGGCTCTGCTGCGCAGAGGGTGTTAGGACAGGGGGCATGATATTGCACGACAGATGCCTTCTGTTCGACACAAAAAAAAGGCACAAAGTGACGTAGGTCAAGAAATCAAAAGTGAGATATGCCTGCTGTTCGAGTTCGGTGCCCATTATTCTCCCAACGGTTACAATTACAAGTTAAATGCCGTCCGCGGTCTATAGCCTCCCCGATTTAGTACTATTTGCGTGCCCCAGCCATTGGCCGTTTGGCAATTTGGCGAGTCTTGAGCAATAATCGCGAGACCAGCGATAGCAGCAGTGGCGAGAGTATTGACACGTGCAGCTGCCTCGATCCTGTGACCTTTCTTCGCTGTCGTGGCTTGGGTTTGTGATTGAAATCGGTGTGTTTGCTGCGACAGGAGAGCGACAGAGAGTCGAGCTTGGGCTGCTGTGGGCACGACGCTCCCTAGCGCCCTAACGCATCAGGCACGCCCTCGATAGCTGCGGTGCGAACAAGAGGAAACCTCAGCTGTGCTCTGAGTGACCTGGCAACACCCAGGAGCTGGTTGGCTGAAGGCTCATAAACTTTGGCAGCAGCGGCAGCAGCAGCATGGCCCTCCAAGACACGGGAATCTTCATTGCGAGCTCGCTCATCGCCGACACTCCCGAGAAGGAAAACGATAGGGAGAATGCCGAGCCTACCGGAGACACTCCAGCCGGCGGGGGTAAGGGGCCACGTTCTGGCGAAAGCGGATCAAGGTGGGGCTGTTTTCACGTGCTGTTTAGTTATTGCACTCCCCATGTTACAGGTGCCACCACCGTACTTCCGCTCTTGTCTAAACACAACTGGAACAGCGTACCGCGATCCACCGCCGTAGGTAACGTAAGATATCACGCCACCTGGACTGCTGTCGATTACTCCACGACGAAGAGGATATATGCATATGTTGTTGATCAAACGATGCGTTTTGGAACGATGTCGAGGAGAGGGTTCCCACGCCGCCGTTTTCGGCTCCCGCCACTCTCTCTGCTGTGGAGTGACCGAGCCTTANGGGGGGGGGGGGGGGGGGGTGATGTCTACAGTTGTGCCAACTACACGGTGTAGCAGAACCCCCTCCCGATGTGGGGGAGACTACGTGTTGTTTGACTCCATCAAGCAAAGGTGTCAACACCTTTCTTGCTGTCGAGCGGTATCCCATACACGACCGACTCGGAAACATCTATCAGTTCATCATGATCGACCTCCTGCTTGGACAACAAACAAGCAGGTCGGCGCGGAAGTCGTTGCTTGGACGGAGGCGTTCTTCTGTTGGAAGGAGGCTTTCTGGTTTCGGAGGGGGCGGGTTCGATGCCAACGCTGACCAGGCAAGCGCAGGATTCTTGATTCCTCGTGTGCCCGGGAGGAGAGAAGATACTTTTTCGTTCTTCGCGTGCTTTTCATTATCAAAATCGAAGGCAGGACTAGCAGGAGGGGTGGGTGTAGGGGGCCTCAGGGAGAGGAACCCTTCAGTGTGACCACGGGGTGGAGCGATCTTGCCCGGTGGCAGACAATCAAGTGATGAACAAAGGAGCCAAAAAATATGTAGTTCAGAGTTTTGGGTACCAACCTGGCGCGGAAGGTGGAACCCGCCGCAAGAGGGAGGGTCAGCGGCCCCTTGCGACGTACATTAATTTGCACGGACGTCTCAGCACTACTCAAAATAACAGCCTTGTAGAAAAGCCCACGGCGTGACAAACAGCACACCGTTTTGGTGAACCATGTGAACTTCGGAGACTTACCTTACGACCTCTCGGGGCAAGGTCAATTTTTATTCTTGGCGAGTGGGTCGGTGTGCGTCTCACGAGAGTTCGGAATGCCTGCTGTTGCTCGTCACGTTTTCCCAAGAAAGATTCAAGAGCCAGCTCCGGCCGGTGTTCTTGTCGAGCTTTGTAGTGGTATATATTTGCCTTGTTCTGCTCGCAGTCGCGTGTTTGAGTTTTTTTCATTTTGGAAACCCTCTGCTGTTTCCTCCTAGCGCCGGACTTGCATTTTTGGGCGGACAGTTGTACATGCGCCCAGGGTCACGCTCGGCCACCGCGCTTTCACAAACATCGCTTGGTTCGTCCGCAGCACAGACCAGCGCTGCCGCTTTTGAGATCGCCGTTTTGATTGAGTCCGATTTATATATATATATATTCGCTGCTGTGTGTGGCCGTCTGCGTCGAGCAGAGCAAGCTGACCAGCATGTACAGCTCCATCATCAAGCTCAGCTCGGAAAATAAGATCACCCGAGACAAGTGCTGGGGGCTGCATCTCATCGACTACATGGACAGGTGAACTGCTGCTGCTGCTGCTGCTGCTGCTGCTGCTGCTGCTGCTGCTGCTGCTGCTGTTGCTGCTGTCGCCGCTGTACGCGCGGTGGTGTAGTGGGAGAGTAGCGGGCGTTTTGTGGGCGGTATACCCTCCGGGTCCGTGGGTGCCCCGTGCATCAATCTCACGAGAGGGGGCCTACCTTATATAGTCAATCACCGGGGTGTGTGTTGTGTGGTGCGGGTTACGGCGTACGTCCCTGTCTCCGTGCGAAGCTGCCATCCGGTGCTCAGCAGCTGAATGTGTGCTGATGGTGAAAGAGTATCTTTCTCTCGCGCCTATTATTTCGTGATATTCGTCGTGGACGACAGCGGCCGGACCAGAGCAAACTCGTAGTGCAGTCGGGGGCCCTCTAGTGCGGGAAGTATGTGCCACGCGCTTTCACCCGCACTCGCAAGCGCTTTGTATCTCTGTATCACCATAACACCGCTTTTTATGGCTCCAACATGTTGCAATAAAAACTGCAAACTTTTCCAGCAACTTTTCTTGCAACTTTGGTCAATGGAATTTTTCGTGCACGCTCTCTATGGGACGAAGAAAGTTTTGTGCACGGGACTGGCGGACTGCGGAGGCGTGATCGTTTTTTTTTTTTTTTTTGCAACGGCGAGAAGAAGGCACACTCACGCCTTTCATATCGCACCGCGAAAAAAACGGTCAGAACGTGCGGGACAGAGTAGATGCAACCTTGTTTCTCCACACTCACGATACCCCAAGGCATCCAACCTGGTACCAGAAAGATGCTGGGTAGAGCTGGCTCCCTTGGGGTGGCATTGCTGTTGGTGTTGCCTCCTCCTTCGAAAAGTTTTCGTTGGAAATCCAAACCATGAGCACACAATCCCTACGAACTTGAACCAACCGCTCTCTGACGTAGGTATTTTTGGGTCGATCAAAACTTTTTTCCCGACGCGCACGATACCCCACGGCGCACCAAACCTTGGGCATGAAAGGTGGAGCAGAGAGCTACCTCCCGCCGAGTGACCTTGCTTTTGCTGTTACTTCCTCCTTCGGAAAGCTATCGGTGGACAACCAAACCCACCCGTGGCGATCGAAAACACCGAACTTGAACTATCCGCTCGCGGCCATTGACGGTCGCGCACAGCACAAACTTTTTTTCCCGGCGCATTCGGTCTCTCACGACCCGAAACCTTGGTATTGCCCAACACCCCATGGCATCACCTCCTTCAAGATACCTCTCATGAGGCAACTTGTTAAGTGTTCGTCGAGATATCGGTGATCACACCCTTCCCACAATCGAAGCTGGAGAGGGTCTACGTGTGCGGTAGGGGTAGCAGCTTGACGTGGATCGGCAGAAGTTGCGCCGTGCAACTTTTCTTGGACCCCCTTCGTCGCGAAAAGCTGCAAAACGCTTCGGCCAGATTGCAGCTATTCGCCCCGGATAAAAAGTTGCAGAACTGTGCGTGCAACTTTTAGCTCCCATACTGAGCGTACATTAGGAAAGCTGCAAAAAAAGTTGCAGAAATGCAGCCTCTTTTTGCAACATTTTGGAGCCATAAAAAGCAGTGTAAGTCTGATCTTCTTACCGTGGCTACTGTATCGTCGCGAATCAGGGTCATCTTGGACGAGGGCGGGCAAATGGGGGGGTCAAAGGTTAACTTCCAGAAGGCCTCTTGCACCCTCGACGCCTCCGTCAAGATCTACTCCCACAGGTACGGCTTTCCTTCATTGCTGTTGTTGTTGTTGATGCTGTTGTTGCGGTTGTTGTCGTTGTTGATGATGATGATGATGATGATGATGATGATGATGATGACACGGCGGTTACGGCTACTGTTTCTGCTGGCGTTGCATCGCCAGCATTTCTCAGGATCATCGACGATTATTCGTGTTCGTTCGGAGGGCCCTACTGAACACGGCAAAATGTTTTTTGACAGTGACATCAGTGTCTCGGTCATGTTGGTGTCGTCACCTTTCTGCCCCTGTCGTTCAAGTTACCATCTCTGTTTGCGGGCTATCGTGCTTGTGTGTTTTTTTCTATTTTTTCCGATGTTGGTGAGCCTGCGTGTCCCACACAACGGTACGCTGCCGTCCCGGCTACTGTTTTTTGTAGAGGCACTGTCTGCTAGGACAATCCACATGTTGTACTCCGCCAGTTTCATGTNGGGGGGGGGGGGGGGGGGGGGGGGGGGGGGGGGGGGGGGGGGGGGGGGGGGGGGGGGGGGGCGAGAAGGTTCTTGCTTGCCAACTACCAGCGAAGCAGTCCACATATCGCACTCCGTAACCTACGCTCCCCGAAACGCGAGTGGTGGGGGCGTGTTTTTGTGTGTGATTAGGCGGAAGAGCCTCTTGCTTGCTGCCCCGGGTAGTCAACGTGTCTTCAAGACAACCCGTTCGTTCATCGCCGTTTGTTGCGGCGATCGGGTCTGTGGTTTGTTATGTATTGACCGTCAGTCGCTGATTGTTTTCCAACGTCGCGCGCGGCTCTCATGTCGGACAAAAAAATACAAAAAACATAGGGTGGACGCCACGCACATAAGCAGTTACTCCCTGCTGGACAACCTCAATCGCTCCGACAACGACAACGCCGATAAGGGTGCCGGGTGAGTAGGAAGATCATTTGTTTTCGGTTTTTCGCCTTTTTCTTGGGCGCCCGATAGCTCTGTGTCTCTCTCTCTCCTTCTCTCTCTCTCTCTCTCTCTCTCTCTCTCTCNCTCTCTCTCTCTCTCTCTCTCTCTCTCTCTCTCTCTCTCTCTCTCTCTCTGCTCGTTTCTTTCTTTTGGCGGTCGCTTCATGTTTTTTTTTTTTTTGTACCACTTCATATGATATTTGGTGTTGCGTGGTGTGTGTCTTGTGTGACGCCGGTATGCTGCAGTAACCTTGGGGCATTCGTGTGTGGTACGCTTCTGGACCTGTGGTGTGGGTTGCGCTGCGGTAGGCGCGTCCAGCGGCGTGTTTTACTTGCGCACCCTTCCACGTGGTGCGCTCTGCTGATCGAACATGCGCATCGTTGATAGTGGTCTACGTGCCTCGGGCATATGCTAGGAGGTCCCGTTTCAAGTTCTTGTGCTCTCTGGTTGCAACTCATGTTTTGCGGCGGCGGTGGCAGCATATCACCCTGACCATCGGTGCCTATCTGTCTTGGTTACGCTGCAACAGTGCTGCCGTCGGGAGTTCTGAGCGGTCGGCGCGATTGGGCGTCCACGAAACGCTCAAGAAGCCCGAGCAGCTCGACCAGAGGCATGTATCTACCGATCTACTGCTGCTGCATCGCTCGTTGTTTTCGTTTTATTTTCTGTTCACAGTAGTGTTGTAAATGATTGCTATCGTCGTTGTTGCTGCCGTTGTTGTTCTTGTTGTTCTTGTTCTTGTTGTATTTGTTGTTGTTCACTTTTATTGTTCTTTGAAGCGTTGTTCAGCTTTGAGTTCGTCCCTGCACTGTATGTACCCCCTCCCCCCATGTTGTGTTGTCAAGTTGCCCAGCTCTTCATCGAGGGTGACAGTCTCTTTTTGGTTTTCCGGTTGGGGGGAGGCGTTTTCTGTCCAGTGGTCTGGATTGGCAGACCACCGCGGGTTCTCTGCTTTTGTGCTATTTTTTGCCTACGGTGGCGGGTGATAAGAACGTCGGTAGGCTGTTTGCCCTGATGTACTTGTTCTGTTCGGCTACCGCATCCGCGGTGTTCTTTTTGTCTGACAGTTCCTGTCGTGTTGCCTACCTCCCCCACGGGCCGCGCGCCGCACACTCCCCTTTTGCCATCCTTTTTCTTGCGCTGCTGCGGCTCTTGGGCAAAAAAAACAAAATTTCTCGGTTGTCTACAGCGAGGCAGACCGCGCCTTCAAGATGGACCCGATGTTCCACAAAATGAGCAAGATTTTCGACGAGGCGGGTTCAAAGTAAGTCCGTCGTGTGCCGGCATGATTCCCATGGATGGGGGGGAAAGGAGGCTTGAGCTTGGCCGCGTGGGGGGGGGGGGGG
>CACKRE030001787.1:179624-190726 GCA_902602495.3 Ectocarpus sp. CCAP 1310/34 | reverse complement strand
GGGGGGGGGGGGGGGGGGGGGGGGGGGGGGGGGGGGGGGGGGGGGGGGGAGTAGAGCAATATTGGGTTTCTGACACTGACTGTACAACAGTAAGCGCCACCCCGGAAGGACCTGGGATCAATGAAAATCATGCTCAAGAATGTACGTCGGTAACTTAAGAAGTTGGCGATGTGAAAGCTCTGTGGGAGCTTCGCGAAGAGATGTGAGAGCACAGCAGTCTTCAGAGACAACTGTTTGATTCGCCATTAAACTTGAAGTGACCCCGGCCCTTTCATGCGACGATTCGTCGTGTCGGCAAAGGGGCATGCTGCTGAACAACCTGAGCGTGAGCGACGGGTGCAAGGTCTCGTTCGACTCCGAATCGTCGGCTGCCGCCACGGCCCCGCCTTCTCCAGAGGGTGCGGTGGATCGGTCTAGGCGGGACAAGGTTTTCAGGAAGCCGGAAGGCGTGGACGACGGCGAGGATAGCAAGGTAAGCAAGGCAGAAAGGACACAGCAGTTGCTGCTGTAGGTCACGTTTGTGGTGACGATATTCAAATTGCACAAATATCAGCTGTCAACACTTGCTTCTGTTTTTGGTGTGTTTTGTTTACGAATACCCCCCCACCCTCACACCCTCCCAACGATGCCCATCCCCCCGAAATATCCGAAAAGGATGGCGAAACTCCTGCCGAGGAGGAAGCAGGGAAGCAACACCCAGCGGCGGCAGAAGCGGCCGAAGGAATGACGAATATCAAGGACCTCCGTTCGACGCTGTTCTCCCTCTGCGGAGACTTATCGGTTAGTGGTCTCGTTTGTGGCGACTTTAGGTGGTGTGCATTCCATGGGACATTCTATGGGACACTCCATGGGACGCGAGATAATGTCACCACGGTATTGTTTGTGTCTGTGCTGCAGCGACAGGATGTTGACGGGCATCAAAAACCTTCGGTCGACGCTCTTCTCCCTCTGCGGAGACTTGTCGGTTAGTGGACTCATTTGTGACGGTTGTAGGTGGTGTGCATTCCATGGGACATTCCATGGGACATTCCATGGGACATTCCATGGGACGCGAGAGAATGTCACCGAGGTATAGGATGTTGAGAGTTATCAAGAACCTTCCGTCGATGCTGTTCTCCCTCTGCGGAGACTCGTCGGGTACTATAAGGATGCGAGGGAACGCACGGGGGTGTGAGCGTTTTTCATAGCGTGGTTTGTCCGCAACCAGGAGGTTACCAGTGGGTTTTCGAAATATCACGTCGAGGGCTTTCCTGAGAGGTATCGGTTGGTGTTCGTAACCTCCTGGTTGCGGACAAGTCAAGCTTTGAAAAACGCTACAGTAACGCACCCGTCTGTTCTCTCGCATCCTCACGGTAAGTGAATTTATTGGTTGCGGGGTTAGGTGGCGCACCTTTAGTGGATGCACGGCGCGACATGTACCCGACATGTTCCGGCGACACGCGCTTGGCGGAAACGAAGGGCCTACGAGTTTCCTCCCTCTGCAGAGATTCGTTCGTCTGAGTAACTTATTTTAGGTCTCGACCGACATCCTTATCTTATCCCTTCCTTCGTGTCCCACCTTCCCATCCCTCCCCGTAGACGTTGGCCCTGTGCCCCCAGCTGGAAGAGTTCCGCGACCAGATCGCGGAGATAGAGGAAGAAACTAACAGGGACAGCGGCGAAGGTGAAGTGACAGGCACCTCCGGCTCTCAGCCTGCATCTTCTTTCCTCTTGACGGAGTCGAGGATGGAGTTGTAAACGTTGGGATCAGTATTGTGGTGCTGATACTGGACGTCGGTGTGTGGTTTTTCTTCTCTTTTTTTCTTTCTTCTGTTGTCTTGACAGGAAACCACCTCTCACGGCAATTGTGCCGCTTACTCCAACCCGTTGTCACACAGATGCTCATCGGGGCGAAACGTTATGTTTATGAACACATAACAATGTATGGGGCGACACATAGCCTTCAAGATACGTTGCCCGCTTCACGGGCGCGTTGTTTGAATAACAACCCTGACTGTGAGTGCCCTTTGAAGCAGGACGACTGTAGACATACACCAGCTCACGAATACTCCCGCCAACGAATTCGTCCTCCCTTCAAGCAGCAGCCGCTCCGCACGCCGGAAGGGGAGGGGCACGTGGTGATGACGGTGGTGCGGAGGCAAGCTACGACACAGACGACTCTGACGGAGGAGGCGGGGGGGGAGGTTTCGACGACGTCCCCGGGTTGGATGACGCCTCTGTGGACGGCGGGGGGAATTTCGGGGCAGGGGGTGATGACGGGGGGCACGACTTCAACCTCGGTGGTGGCGCTGATGACGACGATGCGTGAGTGGAGAGTAGCTGCGCTACTGCTGCTGCTGTGTGTGTGTGTGTGTGTGTGTGTGTGTTTTGTCAACAGCGTTGGTTGAGATGGAGCGCCGGCGCGCTGCGGTTCTTGCCGGATTCCAACCTCAGTGTTGTTGCTGATGACGACGATGCGCGAGTGAAGAGTTGCTGCGCTGCTGTGCCTATTTAATTTTTTTGCTAACAGCTTCATTGGTGGAGATTGGGCACTGGCGTGCCGTTTTGCTGGTGTTGGTTCTGATGTTGTTGGCGCATGAGCGTCGTGTCTTTGGTTCTGCGACTTTTTCTTTTTTGCAGCGCTATGCTGGAGCATTGGCGTACCGTGCTTTTGCTGGTGCAGCGAGCAGCCCGACATTGTGGCGAATGGAAACGTGGGACCAAAACCTCTTGTCACGATCTCAACATGTACATGAACCTCGATATATCGAATAATGTCACTGCCTGCCCTGAATAGTGGCATGTTCTCCTTTTGCCCCAACGTGCCACTATATCGGGCTGCTTGCTGTAGGTTAAAGCGTGACGCCGTGAAACCTCGCGAATGTACATATGAATAACACCGGAAAAATGCTCTGCCCGCTCTCTTGATTATACCTCGTTCGAAGCGTCGTACGTATTGAAAACACCGGAAACGGATCCCCCTCCACCGATAACGCTTTTCTTTCCCCTCGGTCCTTGAGACTTCGAACGGTTGTCTCGTCATCGGCGTTTTTGGGCCGCGTTATTATAATGGCGTAGCGGTAGCGGGGGGGCACCTCTTCCTTGGTCCGTCCCACGTCAGCATGCAAGACGCGTCACCACACAGCAACTCAGGAGTTGAGAGGATGAGCCTAATAACGAACAAAATTTAAGAACTTGAGCACCAATTTTTTAGCTCGGTTAAGAATCCCTACACTACATAACCCCTGTACAGCGACCATTCGTAACATGACCCTAGCCTCGGCCGAAACTAAATAGAGGTTCTTTACGTGGTGGTTGAGCGTTCTGTACAGCAGTGTCGTGCGGTTTTATTTTTTTTTACTATTAGTAGCGCCTTTTTCCTGGTACTGACTCCACCGTCACTCACGAACAGAGAACAGCCTACGTATATGCAGGCGCTTTGGTCCCTGTGTTATTGTTGCCATTTCCCTCAGTGAGCAGTGAGCATACTTTGCTAAATTGTTATCCTGGGGGGGCATCACCATGGTGCACGCATCGATTTCGGGCGTCGAACTCTTGTCCAGTAGTGGTCGCAGGATTTTTCGATTATGTAATCACGTTGGATAAAGAATGCGATCGGGGAAGTTGGGTTCGGGTTGGGGAATCGTAGGGTCTGCTTCCCCCCTCCCTGTTGTATTTCCTCATTAACTTTCAATCGCGGGAAAGCGGTCCATTTTTGTCGTCTAACCTCTACCCCCCACCCCCCACCCCACACACCATCTGCAGGGACCCCTTCCAGGCTGACAACGGGGGTGGGTTCGGTGGCGGCGGCGGGACCTCTTTCCTTGTGGACGGCGATGGGGAGTTCGGGGCTGGGCTTGGGTCTGGAGGCGGTGCGGGCTCGTCGGAGTCGGGTGGTGTGGGTGCGGCGGGGATGGTAGTGACGCCGATTACTCTCGAGGACAGGCTTTGCGTCGACATGAAGGCAAGTTCTCGCGGCCGTTGTTGTTGTTGTTGTTGTTGTTGTTGTTGTTGTTGTCGTTGTTGTTGTCGTTGTCGTTGTTGCTCATGGTTGACGATGATGTTGGCATTGATGTCGTTGGTAACAGTAGAATAGTTGCGATGGTGTTGCTGTTGTTGTTGTTGTTGTTGTTGTTGTCGTTGTTGTTATTGTTGTGCTGATGTCATTTTCGATGCTGCGTTGCTTTGCATGTCGGTAGGCGTCGTTGTGGTGTATGTGATCGGGTTGTTGCTGTGCATGTCAGTTATCGTCGCCGTCGCTGTTGCTATTGTTTTAGATCGGTTGTCGAGGTGATGCTGTTATTCCTTTGCATATCGATTGTCGCCGTCCTTGTTGCTGTACAGTGTATGACACAAGATAACACACCCCCTTGACCAATTTTTCGAAGCTCGATTTCTCAACTCCAGGAACAGTCACAGCGCCGAAAACGGCGGCGTTGAAAACCGTCTCATCGAGAGCTTTTCGAAAATGTATCGTTTCGTTAATGCATCCTCTTCGTCGTGGAGAAGTCGAGCTTTGAAAATGGGTCCAGGGGGTGTGTTATCTTGTGTCATATACGGTAGTTGGCATTGGTGCTGTTTTCCTTGTGATGCATGTTTTTTTGGTGGCGTGTGAGTTTCTGACTACAGGGCATAAGGAGGAGGCCATGAGTCGCCATGATAACGAAGGGTACAATTGTCGTTACCTTGACCAAATACCATACGTAGGTGACACAAGATACCGCACACCCCGGACAGACTTTCAAAGCTCGACATCTCAGAAAGAGTGTCGGTGGCGACAATGGCGAAACGTTCTCGTCGTACAAGCTTCCGAAAATGTATAGTCTAATTGATGCATCCGAGACTAGCCTAGCCCCCCTTGACCTAACACCTCTCACAATTGCGACGTGTCGGTTGTGGTTGCTTCCGCAGATCGTGAACGACGACTACGCATTCTACGACACCGGCGCCCTTGCGGCGGCAGCGGCCACGTCCAGCAACAACAACTGGGCCGGCGCCTCGCATTGGAAGTTCGTCGGCGTTAAGAAGAAGGTGGGGCGACTTTGGGACGCACTTTTTTTTCCCTTGGACTGCCTTCGCGGCAAATTTAGTTTGCGAGGAAATAGAACAGGGAGCGGGTAGTATACCTATTTCGCTAAGCCTAGCCCTGGCTCAACTTCTCCGATTGCATGGTTTATCCAATATGTCTGCTCAAAACCATAACCCTGCAAAGGCTGCTATTTCTTTTAACTCTCGTCATGCGCCAAGTGATGCGACTTGTTGGGACCGAATGTTTGTTTCTAGGCCAGAAACAAAGGCAACAGCCACACTTTTCCGTATATGACACAAGATAACACACCCCCTTGACCAATTTTCGAAGCTCGATTTCTCAACTGCAGGAACAGCCACAGCGCCGAAAACGGCGGCGTTGAAATCGTTTCGTCGAGAGCGTTTCGAAAATGTATCGTTTCGTTTATGCATGCATCCTCTTCGTCGTGGAGTAATCGAGCTTTGAATATCGGTCCAGGGGGTGTGTTATCTTGTGTCATATACAGGGGGTGTGTTATCTTGTGTCATATACGGTACTCTTTCGGGCGTGGGGGATCTCGTTAACGTGTTGCACACAGGTCCGATAATGATACTTGGTTCACGGTTCATGGCGTAGCGAAGGCATACACACGGCACTGACGACGACCGACAGAAAATTGAGTTGTGACAACCTTCCACAACCGTTGTTTTTTGGAGCTGCGGTCGATGTGCGATGGTGGGGGGCGAGAGGCGGGTATAGGGTCATGCAGGTCATGTCACGCGTTCGGTGTTTCCCTACACAGAAGTCATTAGGCCCGTCCCTTGCTTTGTTGAATAGGCTCTCTCTCGCGTTAACTCTTCACAAAAATATTGTGGTCCACCTGCGCAGCGGCCGGTGCGCAACACTCGCGGGCAGGGGGGTGGCGGGATGGGACCCGATGGGGAGCCGATTGTCGACGAGGACGGCAATGAGCTGGACGCCGGGGGTGCCGTGGGAGGGCGCAAGGCAAGGGGTAAGCGGCGGCCTCCGGCGATCGACTTCGATGCCCCGGTAAGAGGCTCGCACGGGAGCTTTGGAACAGGTGTATAACGTCGGAGCAAGTATTATGTGCGTGTGGCACTCAATTCTTCCATATGGCAACTGTAAGAACTCCGATGCGTGCGCGCTTTGGGAAATGGAAAACGTTTTCGACCCGAAAAATATGCATACTAAACAATGTTCGACATACGTATAGCACGACTTTTGAGAGTGGGATCTTTCGACCCGGACGGCAGGACGACTTTGGGAACAGGCGTTTTTCTCCCGACCCGAACCGTTTGGTCTACCACGACGTGTTGCTTGCAACGTCGATGGCGCCTCAGCTTCACGGCGTTTGGCACTCTTCGGTCATCGATCACCTGGCCCGTTCTCTTCACAACCAGATGTTCAAGTTTGGGTGAAGTTGCTGCTGTCGAAAGCGTTCACAAGTTCCAGGTTCACTCAGGCACGCAGGAACAGCGAAACCAACACGTGCAAATAGCTTTTTGGATAATGACCCATGTCCACGTTCATAACGGGTGTGCCGTGGGATACGACCTCATTAGTGGTTTCCGTACAAGAGCGGGCGATCGTATAGCCCGATCGCACGACCCGTCCCTTCTTAAACACAATATTACCCGTTTCCTTTCTCCCTTGTCTCTGCCNCCCCCAAACATACCCTCGTGTGCCGAACCACATAGCCTGTCGCAGATAACGCCACGCCCTTTTTTTGACCACTACCGCCATACTTTTCTCCCGCGTCTTACCCCCCGCCTTCCCATACCCTCGTGTGCCGAATCACACAGCCTGTCGCAGAGAGCGCCCTGGCACCACCGCCTAAACCCAAGTCTCGGGGGCGGCGATCGCAAGAGCCGACCCTTCTCTCCGAGGACTACGTCAAGAGGTGCCTTCAACAGCGTGCACCTTGCATTAAACAGCAGTATGCATTCAGCAGTAGAGGTCCCTCCCTGTGTTGTGTCGGCACTACACCGGACCGGCGCTATTCAACGTGTCGAGAATGGCTTGGAAATTCAGTGTTTGCCCCGCCGGAAACATCGGCACTATTCCGGGCACAGGCACTAAGCAACGGGCACTAAGCCGGGACCTCTGCTGTGCCTGGGGCAGCGTTGTGCGGCCTGTTTGTGGTGTTTGTGGTGGCATTTTTGGATTTTTTTTTTTTTTCCCGCGGAAGTGAACCGAAGTACTGTGCGATTGCGGCTATGCTGCACTCGTTTTCACGTGCCCTGGAACTCGAAGGATGGGTGCCTAAAAGACAAAAGCCCTTGCTTTGTGTTTTTCGCAGGTTATCTTGAAAGAATGGATATGCATTAGCCCGTGCGGATTGTCTGTCTATGCGACGTTGGTTTGTCCAGACCTGTGCCGGTTGCGATGGGCTCTGTTGGTAGCCCGCTCTCCCCCCTCTTTACCCTATGCTACAGTTTGAACTATTCGCCTTTCGTGCGCATGCGGGACATTTGTTTCACACTCCCTCGCCCGCCAGTGCCTATCGCAACCCGCTTGGTGTGCGTCTTTTTTTTTTTCGCATCGACCTCGCTACTGTAACCGGGGCTGCCAACGAAAATGCATCCGTTTCAGTTCGACTGATTGCCGCCAGAGCTGCTTAGGCCATGATCTTAGGTGTTTCTGCTTCTGCTTCTGCTGCTGCTGCTGCTGCTGCTGATGCTGCTGCGCTGTTCTTTCTCGGTTGCTGTAATTCATGCTGCTGCCGCCTATGCTCTTGAGTTTTTCTATTTCTTCTGCTTATCTTGCGGTCGTGATTGTCGCCGTTGTGGACGACGGCGGGATTATCCGTCGTTGCCGTTGCCGCTGTTGCTGTTGCTGTTGCTGTTATTGGTGCTGCAACCGCTGTTTTTTTACTGCTGCTATCGTAATTGTGCGGTCGTTGCTGTTGACGACGGGGCTGCTGTTCTTTGTCCTTGCTGCAAACTCTGCAGGGCGTTTAAGGCGGCAGAGGATGGCTCGTCGAACTACGCCCTGCCGGAAAATGCTAGGTTCAAGGTGTGTCGACGTCGTTGTCGTTTTCTATGACGATGTCGATATCATTCCCCCTACGCGCCTGGCGGGCTTAGCGTTGTTGTCGTCGTCTTTGCTGCTGCTGCATCTCATTGAGGACAGCGGCAGGGGTGGTTTTAGTCCGGAAAAATGTGCAGTTTTATGTTATTTGGGCATGTCCTCTCGACGAAACTGCTTAGGTGACCTCGCTGCTTGCTGTAGTGGTTGCTGTTTCGCTGCTGGCACTGTCTCTCCGTTTCTCTGTCTCCCCACATCCCCCCCGGTGTTTGCCATCGGGATTGGGTTTTCGTCGCTTGGCAACGACGTTGTAAAACAAGCCCCCCCCCCGGTGTTTGCCATCGGGGTTGGGTTTTCGTCGCTTGGCAACGATGTTGTAAAACAAGCCAATTCACTTCGTGAACTCGGCAATCAGGTTACCGTTTTTTTTTTTTTACCTCCGTTTTTTGTTTTGGCGGTAACCATAATGGTGGTCGAGTAGATCATGTTGTGCGGGGTCGAGAACCCTCACTCCGCGCAAGGGGGATGATCGCACCACGTTGTGTTAAAATGGCCACGCACCCTCGAGGCAGTTACACAGTGCTTACAACTGGCAGGAAGTGAAAGCACCAGAAAATAAATTAAGTCATACGCAGCTGTCATCCGTACGCAAGGAAGTAAGCACAAGATGCCGAACACCCTTAGCAGGATGCAGCGCACCCTTCATGCGACTCGCCGAATATCTCACGGCGCTTCGCGCTTGGTGATGTGAGAGCCTGGTCCGGTGAGAACCCGGCGTGCTCCGTCCCGGCTTTGTAGGGATGCGAGGCCAATGGTCTAACGACTACGGCATGCACGACTATGAGTACCCCCCCCCCCTCCCCCTGCCCCACCCATCTCTCCAAGTGAAACCCACGTCTCGATTCTTCGAAACCGTCCAATGTCTTCGCTCTCGGCCTGCTTCGCGTGTCGCACCCACGCCCTCCTTTCGCCAACAGACCAAGGACCTGGGTGAGCTCTTCCTACGGACGGGAGCTTTCACTAAGCGTTGGGCCGCCGGGGAGGCGGGAGAGGCGTCGGATGGGGCGAGGGTCGACCTTCAAGGGTTTCACGATACGTGAGGATTTTTTTTCTTTTCCGTCCATTCACTCAACATACAATAGATCGAAAAAGATCCGCTAGATACAGAGTTGCATGCTTGATCGGCGGTATTTCTTGGAAGGGTTGATCTTCAAGGGTTTTTTATGACGCGTGAGGTTGTTTTTTTTCGTCGATTCACTCAGAAAGAGAGTGGATCCATGCACGAATGATCGAATGATACTTGTTCGTTCCGCGGTTGTTGTTGTTACCGCGGATGATCTTGAAGGGTTTCATGACACGTGAGGCGTGTTTTTTTGACGTCGCCTCACCATGAGAATTGGTGCAACGACCACGCTTTATTGTGTTTTGTGTGTGAGGAGCGTCGCATTGTCGCATAAAGCGTCACATGTCTTGGGAGGTATTTCTCTTACATCGATTTTCCCGTTACTTCTTACAGTCGTAGGTCCTCAATAAGGCGGGTGCCCGCTGCAACGCGTGTTAATTTGCTGGCACAGATGGAATATTCATTGAATAGGGCGGGTGCCCTGTGTTGGACGGGTAGATCAGTCTCGCGCATGACCGCTATCTAGCCGCATCCAATCAATTGTTGACGCTCGCGTCGCCAAGGTGTCCCTCCAGTCCGACCCGGGTCAAGCAGTAGAACGTGGTGCATCTTCATCTAGTATTGAGCTGTTTGTTTCTTCCTTTTGTCGTGGGTTGTTTGTTGTTGCAGCAACAACGGCGGTAGGAGTGACGACGACCTTCTCTTTGCCGACGGTGAGTGTAGTCGGATGTGCGTCTGGCGGTGGTGCCATTCAGGGTAAGCTGCGGGCTGGTCTCGTGTGGTTATTGCTGTTGTTCACGATGGTGTTAAGATTCGGTAGTACTGTCAGCGACTGAAGACCCGGTGATGCTGCCCCAGGCCCAAGCGGCTACAGCCGGCGGCGGCAGGCAAACATGTGATTGGTGATATGGGCGATCGTAGTCTCCGCCACCAGGCGTTGCCGATCGGGAGAATGCAGCTCGTAGAGGTGGTGGCCGCAGTCCGTGCAGGTGTGGGTAAAAAGCAGTTGTGCGGCAGACCACCAAGGGCAAACCGGGGTCAAGCGCCCGCTTGCGGCTAATGTTACCATGTAAGTATTGGCCACCATGTAACGTCTTACGTCTGTCCTGTTAACCCCACCTGATCGATCGATCGATCGATCGATTGATCGGTCTCTCGCAGCGGACGATGGCTACGGGGGTGGCGACGACTTTGACGACGACGACGATGATGACGACGACGGGGGTTTCCAGTTCGGCGGAGGCGGTTTCGAAGCGGCCGGGGGCGACGACAACGGCGGTGGCGGCGGCGGACTCGGGACCGAGGTTGACGCGGACGGCGTTTTTGTCGATAACTTTGAGGGCCAAGGGTTGCTGGCCGCCGGCCGTCGAGTGGAGAAGATCAGCGTAAAGTAAGAGTTGGGGATGCCGGCCGGACTCTGGAGCCGTTTTTTCCCGTCGTTTTCACAATGAAACTCTTCAACAACTTTTGATTCTGATTTTCGTCGAAGCCTTTCGTTTTTTTCTACCTGATTCCGGATTTTCAGAGGCAGGAAATTAGAGAACATTACGTGAGCGTCGATCGGAAGGACCTCCCCCCCCCCTTTTTTTCGGTTTCACCTCCCTAACGGTTTATCGGTGCCACTGCTGCTGGTACCGCTGCTGCTGCTGCTGCTGCTGCTGCTGTCAGCTACGCGAAGAAGGCGAAGAGGGTGGACGTACGGCGCCTCAAGGGGGACCTGTGGCAAAAGATCAACACGAAGCTCCAGTCGGACGCGGCGGTGGTGGACGTTTACCGGGATGAGGGGGGTGGAGGGGCCGAGAACCGTTCGGAGGAGGAGGTGAGGAGGAAGTTGGCGAGTTGTGTTGGGATACGTTCTTAGAGGTGGCTGTGTTGGGGTTGACTGAAACTTAGAATTTAGGAGCGGAGGAGGAGAAGGAGGAGGAGGAGGAGGAGGAGGAGGAG
>CACKRE030001787.1:167586-179344 GCA_902602495.3 Ectocarpus sp. CCAP 1310/34 | reverse complement strand
AAGCGCCGTGAGATATTCGGCGAGTCGCATGAAGGGTGCGCTGCATCCTGCTAAGGGTGTTCGGCGGAGGTGGCGAGGAGATAAAATTGGCGAGCTTGTTTTGGACACGTTTTCAGAGGTGGTTGCGGAGGTTGATTTGATTTTTTCTGGATTTTTTGGAGCTTGTGTTTTGGACACGATTACAGCGGCGGTTATGCTGGGGTTGATTGTGGCGGCGGAGAGTGACTAACCACCTACCAGGTAGACTTCTCCGCGGGATCGCAATGAACGCGTGAGAACATGAGGGTACGGTTACGTGTTCGGTCCTGGCGAAAGAGGTACACAAGTGTGGGCACTGCACCGGCACATGTGTGACGATCTGCCTCAAATGGCACGTGGAGTTTGGCCTATCGTCGAAGCAGGCAAGAGCGGTTGCTCCAAGAGAGGCTGCCTTTCATGCCTCTAGTCGCTTGTAGAGGGCGGAGGTGTTTCGCCGTGTGTGTTTTGCTCTCAGCCGGGGATGTTTGCCCAAAGTCTTTGATACCTGGGGGGCCACGCGTTGCCGTTGCGACCGTGAAATCAGCCTGTGCGCGTTGGTTCGCCCATGAGCTGTGAAGTTCCAGATGGGCGTGCGTGTCAGCGTGGTGCAAGATTCCGGCGCTGTCGTACACGCTCGTCGCCGACATCGTGTGGTGTGTGTTTTATCGGTGCGGGTGGGTGCGTCAGAAGATGCTGCCCGCCCCGCCCCTGTCGCTGTGGGCGTGTGATTTCGCCGATCGAACGTGCCGGCCGTTGCATTTTTTTCAGCTGCGGCGATCGTGCGCAAAAGCGTACGGTGGCACATGTCGACATGGGTATCGCCCTACGTCACCCCTGAGGGTGTTCTATTCGCGGCCTTCCTTCGCTCTGCAGCAGTCGCAGGCCCTCTACTCTGTCTAATGCGGGTATGTACGCGCCAATTCGTTTCACCCGTTCTGTGGCGGGCGCCCACGCCGTACCAACGTATTAACCGTCTTGGCTATCCCATCTGTGCCAGCCACTTTCACCCGCCCTAAAGCGTGCACCCACCTTTTTTTATCCCGCCTTGTGGAGGGTCTACGACTGCTGTATCGATTCCGGGCGCCAATCTTACACCTTTGGGCATAACGTAGGTGGCATTACGCAAGATAGCACGCCCCCTGGACCAATTTTCAAATCTCCGATCACTCCCCAATACAAATAATGGAGGTGGTGGCATTGGCATCAATCGTCTCGTCGAGAGCGTTTTGCGAAGTTTGCTGTCTCCTTCGTCGTGGAGCGAGCTCTGAAAATCGGTTCCGGGGTGTGTGATATCCTACGTCATGTTTCCTACGGTAGGCTTGACGCACTATTTTAGCCGGGGTCAGTCGGGGAAAAGGGAAACACTGGGCGAGCTTTTGTCTTTTCTCCACCTGTCCCCTGCCGTGTGGTTGACTGTTTCATTGAGCAGTTATTCTGCTTCGAAATTGCCGGAAAAATTCCAGAAATTACTCCGCCGCAAGTGGAGGTTGTATGACCTACGGATTTGGAATTTGGAACAAGTTAGCCGCTTGAGAATAAAACAGCAGCTGGAAGGTGTTCGACCGACCACAAACATGTTTTGTGTGTGTTCGCGAAACCGTTTCGGGGCAGGTAGAGAACAAGGATGTCGAGTCGAAGTCACCGGCAGATGGTGGCGACAAAGGGAAGGAGGAAGCGGAGGACGTGGTCAAGCCGGCTCCGGGGGTGGTAGACATGACCTTCTCCAACATCGTTTGCGACGTCGCCTCGAAGGTGAGTGAGGCTCTCAAGTGGTGTTCCGAGGGGTGTGGTGCATCGCGTTCGATGATGATTCCGAGATTGTTCCCTGGCGGGAATACACTACCAACAATGATGCCGAGCGCAATGACCACAGGGTGTCCCTCTGTTACCCCCCCTCCCCCCGCCCCCATCGGTGTTTACCATCGGGATTGGGTTTTCGTCGCTTGGCAACGACGTTGTAAAACAAGCCAATTCATTTCGTGAGCTCGGCAAACAGGTTCCGTTTTTTTTTTTACCGCTGTTTTTTTCTTTTTTTGCGGTGACCATAATGGTAGATCATGCTGTGCGGGGTGGAGAACCCTGACTCCGCGCAAGGGGGATGATCGCACCACGTTGTGTTAAAATGGTCAAGCATCCTCGAAGCCGTTACACAGTGCATATAACTGTCTCTTGAAACGAACGCACCAGAACATAAATTAAGTCATACGCAGCTGTCATCCGTACGCAAGGAAGTAAGCACAAGATGCCGAACGCCCTTAGCAGGATGCAGCGCACCCTTCATGCGACTCGCCGAATATCTCACGGCGCTTCGCGCTTGGTGATGTGAGAGCCTGGTCCGGTGAGAACCCGGCGTGCTCCGTCCCGGCTTTGTAGGGATGCGAGGTCAATGGTCTAACGACTACGGCATGCACGACTATGAGTACCCCCCCCCCCTCCCCCCACCCCCCCTCCCTCCCAAGGGAAGATTTGCCATCGTTCATCGTTCCAGTAGAAACACTGCTCCGACCTCTGGAGGACGCGTGGTCAATGGTCTGACCTTTAAGGCATGCTAAACATAAGCCCCACTTCCCAAGATAGCGCCTATTGCATACGGGCGCGCGAATCGAAGTCCCTCTCGGTATCTGGTTTATTGCCGCGCCTACCGAATGTGAAACGTATGGTTAGCTGCGATGTCCAATTACACCCATGGCATATCTGGTTTGGCACAGCAAGCCTCAAGGATGATGACCAGCTTCTACTTCATCCTTGTGAATTTACAGTATATGACATAAGATAACACACCCCCTGGACCGATTTTCAAAGCTCGATTACTCCACGACGAAGAGGATGCATGAACGAAACGATACATTTTCGAAAAGCTCCCGACGAGACGGTTTCAACGCCGCCGTTTTCGGCGCTGTGATTGTTCCTGCAGTTGAGAAATCGAGCTTCGAAAATTGGTCAAAGGGGTGTGTTATTTTGTGTCATATACGGTAGATGGCCTTGGCCGCCGAAAACCCGCGGCAATATGGCCCCGTCCTGGCACTGCCTAGGGATGCGACTTCTATGGTCGGTCTACTACGGCGTGCGGTTCCATGAACTCATCCCCGAGTAACAACCACAACAATGGCTGGGACACACGGTTCGATCCAACGCTCCTCCTCCCTCCTGCCGCAAATCACGCCGCACGCGCCAACTGTACTCCAGGAGGAACAGACGGGTGTTACCGTTCCGTTCTACTTCATCTGCCTCCTTCACCTGGCCAACGAGAAGGGGCTGAAGCTGGAGGGGCGAGACGACCTTTTGGACTTTTCGGTGGCAAGCGACCCTGTCAAGGAAGGCTCGTGCTAAACGTTGCTGAGCACGTCGCCGAAACGGTTGAGGTGTGTATTACCTTAAGGTTGGGAGTCAGCTAGAGCACAGGAGTGCGATCGATTTTCAGAACGTCATTTGTCCACAACCAGAAGGGTGCGAGCACCAACTGATGCTTCTCAGGAAAGCTATCGATGATATATTTCCGAAACCGCCCTTTTCGGCAGTGGCAACCTCCTGGTTGAGGAGAAATTCCTCCTGTGCTCTGACCCGCAATATCACGGTGTACGCGTGTTGTTGTTGTTGTTGTTGTTGTTGTTGTTGTTGTTGGTATCGACGGGCCTCACCAGCTGATCGATGATCACGTTTCAGCATCTGTGCGAGCTAACTCGTCGAAGAGTGCCATGACCTGTGGCTTGATGTGTAGGTATCTTGGTGTGTTCCAAAAAACAAAAACATCGACCGCGCCAACCGGCTGACCAATGACAGCACATCAGTTGAAAAATCGGGTAACAGCCGTGCCTGTGGGCGAAGGTGGAGCGTTATCTCTCGGAAAATTAACTGCGGTACCTACGGCGATGTTGGTGTTCAGCTCCTTTCTTTGGGTGCACTGAGCTCTTCTTTCTTGTTTGTCCTACTGAGTTGACATCATCCACCGCCCCTGTGCCGTCGGCAACAGGCAGTCGGATGTCACCTGGAAAGACGTACTTGTGCATTTCCACCATGTCTGTGGGGAGGGGGGGTGTTCCACCGGAGAGGATGGAGGCATTGTTCGACATCAAGCGAACAATCCCCGCCCCCACTCCCGCATACAACAGCAGTATACCGCGAGCATGTATTTGTTGTTGTTGAGCGCCGGTTACACGTACAACAGCCGCTGTTTGCGAACGTAATCAAGCCTGTTCCTGATGGGGGGAGAGACTTCGCTAACGCCCTCGTTGATTCGCTCGCGCGCTCGCCCACCCACTCGCCCGACCGTCAACGCCGTCAACCTGCGTTTGGTTCTGTTTCGACACGCAGGCAAGAGACACATGTTTCCTCCTTAATGTTGGAAAGCGTGCGCGCGCCGGAAGCCGGGGCCAAGGTGTGCTCCAGGGCGGGGTTTGTTCCATGCTTCGGAAGAGGGGACTTTTGTCCGCCCCGCCCCTTGGCTAATAGCACAGGTTGTATGTACGCGGAGGGTTAGACATTCATTGTTGTAAAATATGATGAGCTCTCGACGTTGCTTGGAGGGGGAGCAGAGCCTGCTTTTGTTTCGGTGTTTTTTTCTGTTGCATACTCTTTGATTATGGCATTTAAGTACTACCAGAATCTGAGGGGTACGTATTGGTATACAACAGTATTGGTAGATGCCCTTTGGTCCATCGGTCTAAGGATAATAGGCCAGGGAGCCTCTGGGTGAAACGAACGCTGGATGTCGCATCATCTTCAAATAGAGGTTGTGTGAGAAAGCATGAAGGCGTGACTCGATACGGTGATGGTTTGACGAGCACGAGCACGCCCCCGATTAATACAACACGACAACACGGATACATCACGCTTTTCCACACGTCTGTACGGCTTTACCTACCCCTACGGCCCTTCATGGCCGAGCTGCTCTACACTCCCATCGCACACAACTGAGCCACCCGAATCATCGATCACGCTAGCGTAGTTGTGGTTGTGGACTTTGGCTTGCTCTGTCGTATCTGCATACATACATAAGACNCCTCAGGCATGAACCGCAGGAGGGGGTCCAACCCCCCCCTCCTATGTGACCCCGGTTGGGTCGTCTAGCTAGTAGAAGTGGAGGATAGGGGCCAGAGGGGCAGACGACAGAGTCCAATGACGGGAGAAAAAATAAATAATACTAGTCGCATTTGAACCCCGAGCAGGTGGGCTACTAGACTATAACAGCAGTGCTATGGTTATTTGATCGAGTGCAAGGATCAATATTCAGGGCTGCTCTAGCCAGGTAAAATTGGCAGGTAGGCTATGGCGCAGGCAGAACTGCTCAGGGGACGCGTAAACTTGACGGCCTCTCCCTGAAGGAGGAGCCCCTCACTCATCATTCAACAGAAAGCGCCGTCACTTGAGAACATACCTATGTACCTGGACTATTATACCTGTTGTTTGTCCGAGGGTTTTTTCTTGCTGTGTCAAGGGGTAGACTACCCCGACGTCGACGGGATAGGTTTTTGTGCAGGCTTGCTGACTGAGTTCTGATGAAGAAACTTGAAGTCCTCTGTCCCGTTGTTTAGTCCGAAGGAGAGCAAGGCCTGGCTCGCGCTGCTTCACCAGAAGAACAAGTAAATGCGCTTCAGAGGATTCTTCATGATCAGGACAGGGTTCTGTCTGTCTTGAGGGTTTTGCCACGATCCACGTGTGCGTGTGTGCAAACCTCACAATGACAATAAATTGCGAAGGGGGCAGAGAGACGTGTTCCGTACGATTGATTGGCGTTTCATTCTCTTCTTCCTCGTTCGGACCTTCCTTACACAGCAGTAGTAGTCTGCGGTATACATGCATGACATGGCACAAGCAAACTCGCATTGTTTTCACTAACAACCACGCATCCACACAGATGACATGCGATAAAAATACCTCAGGCATGAACCGCAGGAGGGGGTCCAACCCCCCCCTCCTATGTGACCCCGGTTGGGTCGTCTAGCTAGTAGAAATGGAGGATAGGGGCCAGAGGGGCAGACGACAGAGTCCAATGGTGGGATAAAAAAAAACAAAAAAAAACAGATGGCATTCGCTGCATACTCAGACGGAATCCGTCAAAATGGAACACACTATATATGCCGATGTGTCATCTGTCAATGCCAAAACAAATAAATGCACGGTTATATAATAGTACATACTGCACAGGAGGGTCTACATGGGCAGGTAGTCTTACCCCCAAACAAAACCAAACGCTGTCGACGTCCTCTGCTCGACAAAGACAGCAATAATGCGTGTGTGCATAGGCAGGGAAAACCACACACGTACGTTTGAGTGCAAGAACTTGGTTGGGCAGGCAGGAATATCGTATCCACAAGGCGGAGAAATCGTGGAAATTAGAGCTGCGGGGCGGCTGCATGCAGCCGCTTGTCGAAAGGGACAGGAAACACACGGAAGGAACAGTTTGTTCCATACGAAGGGCCGTTGGTATGCAGCCCTTGCTCATTGGGTTGAATTGGGGCAGCTTGTCGTCTGGACTCCTAGAAAACACAATCCCTTGGACCACACACCACACACATCATACATACCATTGTCTCTGGGAAACTACGGAGAGGACCCGTTAGTTGTGGACTACGCACCAAACACACCACGTGGGGAGATAGATGCGTGTCCGCTTGCAATATATCAATACGTCATTTTCGAGAACCACGAGCGCATGTATGTATGTATGTGCTGCTGAGTAAGATGTATGAAGGTGTAGTCTATCCATTTGACATCAACCCTCAGAGAGAAAGATCAAAATCAGATCACCTTCAAGCAAATCCTTCGATATCTACATGTCGGTGGGGGTGGCACCCTTCTAAATCGGACGGCAGCAGCAGCAGCAGCAGCAGCAGGTGTGCGCAATGAGTGTCTCAAGTCCATCTGGTATCCATCCGATCCAGCAAACAATCTACCAACACTTTCTCACAGAAAGACCAACCGTTCGAGACAATAATCCGCACCACGGACTTCAGAATATCTGTCGTTGATTTCTATTGACTTGCGGACCCCTCGGGGCCATTTTATTTGAGTGCACCTTCTTAGAGTAAGTTAGCCTGCGACCACGGGAATCGACCGCGTCGAGTGTTGTATCAGTACGGACATACGAAGGTAGAGAGAGATCGGGACGGAAGACAACAACAACAACAACAACAAAAAACAACCCTTTGTTTCGTGAAGATCAAGATTCTTTTCGCGAAAGATCTGACTGGCCTGTTTGTGTACACCGCTTTCCGAAAGACAGCCCGAGCAAGCTACTGCCATTTTTTTTTTTGTGTTCTTCCTGGGCGCTCTATTCTCTTCGTCTTTGGCTCGCATCCAGTCTACGTCTCCTCTTCGGACCGCTCGCGTGTAGTCACCCAATTAGCGCGGTGTACGCGTAGGGAAAGTGCGCCACCAGGGGAGGCGCTCCGGTTGGATATCTATCCTCTGGTGCAGCGTTGCCCAGGGAGAGCCAGGCACCCTGCCTAATCTTGTGTGTTGTGTTCTTCTGTGTATAAGGAGATAGATGAAAGAGCGCGGGCGAGAGCGAGGCTGCCTGAAAAATATGGCGATGTTGAGGATGGCTGCCGCAGGGTTGTTAGGCCTTGCGTCCTCCGCGTGGGCGGCGACCGTCACGGTGGACCTCCAGCCGTGCATCTTGGCCCCCAGCAAAATTGTGAGTGTGTGGTGTCCATCCATCAGTGTTCGTTGCGTCTTCTATGTTGAAGGAACCAATTGCCGCACTTGCATCCATGCAGCTTGCCGCTAGTGTCAAGAGGCTGGCCGCAGGACCAGCTGTCCGCCATTACACTCGCTTGAAGAAGCTGAGGTTTTGCGGGGCATGGCGCTGTGATCTCTCCTGTCCCCGCCGGCGAAATGGTAGCTTTCGTTCGATACCTGCGTGTACTTATTTGCAAATTGTCTAGCGTCCGAAATGTTGCTCAAATTCAGCCAAAAATAGACCGGGGATTCTCAAAAATCGGTGGATGATGTACATGGAGGAACTTTCTACAAGGCTCTCGCCCTAAATCAATAAGCGAGGAGAATGCATCTCTTCGAGAACGTATATCATAATGACAAAACAAAGAGGTGACAGCTGACACGCTAGGCAGCGACCCCGACGTTGCAGAGCGGAGAGAGAGGTGTCGCGACACCATCTCATTTGCGTGTCATGCTCATCAGCAAGAAAAGAGTCAGGCGCCCCCGCCCGTTGTAGGGGTGTGTTATCGAATGCTGACACCACCTAGCTTGCTTGGATATTCTTCAACGAACTAGAATCATAACATCGTACCGTCGGGTATGATACCACACAAAACAACCATCCAGCAGCGGCGAGCACCAGCTGCCGGTATGTTTTTTTTTTTTTCGTATCCGGCCGGTACAATGCGGTTGGGTCGTCTAGCTGGTAGAAGCGGAGGATAGGGGCCAAAAGAGCAGACGACAGAGTCCAATGATGGGAGAAAGAAAAAGAAAGTCAATTGTCCAACGAGTTGTCAGGCTGTTGGGTACCAGGCATATCCTTCTGCCCGAATCGGCTGACCAATCAAACGACGCGGTATTCTCAGTGCGGCCGGCGAAATCGGAAAATGCTTACTTGCACAAAGGGAGGTCTGTTTAGTCGCGAGGGCAGCCCTTAAATAAGGTCATTTGTTACGATGTCTTTTTTTAGGCTTTTTTTAGGCTGTCTTTTTTTCGAAAAATGACAACTGGCCAAATGGCCCCGTGTAATAGGCTGTCGAATATGGTTCGTTGTCATATTTTAGCAAGAAAAGACGTTTTAACACGGGGCTATTTGGCCAGTTGTCATTTTCGAAAAAAAGACAGCCTAAAAAAAGCCAAAAAAAAGACATCGTAAGAAATGACCTGGCCAGGATCTGGGAACCTCTGACCAGTCAAACGACACGGTATTCTCAGTGCGGCCGAGATCGTAAAATGATTCAATATTGTAGTCGCGAGGGCTTAAGGCCACGATCTGGGAACCGCGTGAGCGGGCTTCATGGGCGAGGCAATGCATTGCTCTCCGAGTAACGACAGAAACGAACGACAGTAAACGAATAAAACTGCGCGTGTGATGTGCGTGTGTGCGTGCTTCCCTTTCGTGTTTTGCCCTGTCGGCCCACGCTTGCTTGTGCACGCCGCGTCGATGTGACATTCCACAGACGATCATCGATACAGAAACGAATAATTATTGCTACTTAAAAGTAAGTTGAAGCTCGTTGGAACTTGCCGCCGGAAGCACTTCGAAGTACTACTCCAGTCAAAGATGGTACATAAATAGACTATGTACATGCTGCAGATTATCTTGCCTTCCATGGTTGGTTGTCGCAGGCCATGACAGGCGATGACGTTTGTCAACGTCAGCAGCAGTTTTTTACGGTGGAAGCTACAAGTAAACAATCGCCCCAGGAAAATGTATGCGTGCGAGTGGTGTTTGTGCTGGTCTGGACAGGAGTTTTCACATAATTAATGATCACGTCTCGGATGTTTCAAGGGACGGTATCTATCATGCAGATCGGAACAACGGGTCATTTTCAGACGACGACGACGACTTCTACGACCACAATGGGAACATTGTCATACTATACTTCGAATTAACGCCTTGGGTTAGGGGGGCTCTATGAATGCCCCGTGGGCGTGGGTGGGCCGAGCATCTGGTCAAAGTATGCTGTACCACGGTGCGGATCCAACCGGCGGTAGGGAGTGGGGCGAAAAAAAAAAAGGCAATGCTGTCAGCACAAACGACGATAATGGTGACGATGTCTACCCGGGGCCATCCTTAATTAAGTCGTGGGGCTTTACAAGCCGTGCGGTAACACTACTTTTCTTTTTTTCCGCGGGGTGAGTGGGCAGCGTTTTCTCCACGGGAGTTAGTTCCCGTGCTGTTCCACGTGGGGCGGGCGGGGGAGAAGGTAGGAAGCGAGAAAACTATCCTTTCGATCCAAATCATTTGTTGCGTTCTCGACTGGTCCTAGCTGTCGACTCGAGCATGTGCCCAGGCAGCAGGCGAAAATTTCGTTGAGCCCATCTATCCAAGTGCCCCCCCCCCCAAACCTGCGGGAGGTCCTGCTATATACATTTTGATGACAAACATGGGTCCCCTTTTCTGTTTGGTCTGCTTGGAACGTTTTTCTCCAGACCCAGGACAACGGAGACACGCCGGACGCCTACGTGACGTCTACCTTCTACAAGGGCTACTGGGGAGCAAAGCAGGTAGCTTTTTGTAGTTTGAGGTGTGCTGGTGTGTCCTCATGGTCATCATCAGCCGTTGAACGTGGTATTACGTCGCCTTTGGTCTTCTTGCTGGCGTCTTGTTTTGTGTCTCCGCCGCCAAAAACGGCGAAAAATATTTCGAAAAACCCGTCAGTATGCCGCATCTTGTATAAGACGACCCTCGTTGATGTTGCCGTCGAGTTCAGCGTGAAAGGGGGGGGGGCTTCAGAGAAAATCTCGCGTCTCAGTGTTTTCCGGTTCTGCGGAGAGCAAGCAGCATCGTGTCCCTTTGCAAGATCTCCTGCGTTCCGCCGAGAACTCTCACTTCCCCCGCCAACACATAGCATGGGCCGATCGTTCAGGATGTATGCTGTACACGCGAATTTCACTCAAGACTTTTGCCTTTTCCTCCTCCTCCTCCCCCCGCCCGTCCTTGTCCGTCTGTCGACTCCTCCCCTTCTTCTTCCCCCTGCCCACACCCGCCCTTGTCCTTCCTCTCCTCCTCAGGTGACCTTAACGGGGACGAGCGAACTCACCAACTCGTTGACCTCCGGTAAGTGCAACGTCGTCTACGTCGGCATCCCGGTCACCGAGGCCCAGAAGGTCCAGCTGCAGGACTATTCGCGGACCTTCAAGGTGCGCATCGTGTACTTCAACGCCGCCGAGACCGCCAACGACCCGGAGGTTAACTCCCGCCTCGGCATCTCGCAGGATTTCTCAGAGCCCCTCATCTCCGCACCTTTCATCGCCCTCGCCAGTGAGTGCAGAAAACACGCTGCGGGTCATCCACTGCTAATTTTATCCTGGACTCTCCCCTTTGGATAGAGATGGACGCAATCGTGTTTTTTTTTATGAAACGATACGGTTGGGTGGGTCCCCTTGGCCTGCTTGTGTTAAAGGAACGGACGTGTGGTGCAGCAGCAGTTGGGGGTGATTGTTCGTGTTTTCAAGGCCTTGCCTTGCTTCGTTTACAGAAGGAAGTTTGGTTCGGCAGTGCATCGTCTAGTAGTAAAGCTGCGTCAGCGTCAGTGCTGGACCGATTTCGCGAGAAGAGGCCGGAACGGTTTGCAGCGTGAAGATGGTGGCGGAGGCAACTTGCAGGCAAGAACGCTGCGGGGATGAGTAGCAGCAGCAGCAGCTGTTGCGTGGGTGGAACTTTGTCCGGCTACGGTGGTGGTATCCTCCACGTCAAGTTGATACCCACGTCGCTCTTGGAAACGGACTTGACGTGGTGTGCGGTGTTTCTCGTTGGGGGAGGTTCGTTTTCCTTCCCACTTCTCGTGTGTGGGGGGGGGGGGGGGGGGNNNGGGGGGGGGGGGGGGGGGGGGGGGGGGGGGGGGGGGGGAGGGGTACTCACAGCCGTACATGCCGTAGTCGTTACACCATTTGACCTCGCATGCCTACAGGGCCGACGGAGCATGCCGGGTTCTGGTAGGCGGACCAGGTTATCACTTGACCAAGCGCGCATGCGCCGTGAGGTATTCGGCGAGTCGCGTGGAGGGTGGCGCTGCATCCACTGCATCCTCCCAAGGGTGTTCGGCATCTTGTGCTTACTCTCTAGAGGGGGTAG
>CACKRE030001787.1:142633-152916 GCA_902602495.3 Ectocarpus sp. CCAP 1310/34 | reverse complement strand
CCCCCCCCCCCCCCCCCCCCCCCCCTCCCCCCAACCCCCCGACCGGCACGAAGGTCGAAATTTTTCACGAACCGGTCGGCATTCCGTCCTTGTTGTCGCTGCCGCCACCTGTCGCCGCCGGTAATTCCACAGCTCGCTCGCCCCCGAACCCCGGTCCAACAGAGTAAGGTATTGCAAAACATCAGTACCCCCCCCCCCCCCGCTCCCTTGTCGCCGGTTTGCCGTTACAGCTCGCTTGCCCCGATCGGCGAGGTCGTCACCTCTACCGATCCAGGTAGCAATACCACCGATCTCGTGGCTGCCACCCAGGCAGCGGCCGACGGCGGGGGCGACGCATCAACGCCCATCCTCGTCACCAACCCCCCCACGATTGGGACGGCGCCCGCCGCCGCCAAGGTGAAAGCGGGTGCCCCTGATCCGATAAACGGGACAGATGATTGGACATATTTGTTGCTGTTGTTGATGATGATGATGATGCTGTTGGCCGTGTTGTTTCCGGTGTCGGTGGTAGCGTTCGTGCGCCCTTCCTTCTGAACCGTCCCGACCTACACGTGGTCATCCAACTTCGTAGCAACTGTCAGCAGTTAACAGACATCTTCCGACGGCCGGAGGCTTGCCTATAACAACCCGATCAAGCTCGAAACCTCCCTGAGGAAGGCCTGTCGAACGAAAAAAACACCCGTCATCACAGTCGTCCTCGTCGTCAGTTTTCTGCTGCCTTTCTCTCATGCCCTTGCTTGTCTTGACAACGTGTTGATGGAGTTTGGATTGTGCTTCTCCCTCTCACGGTTCCTGCTGGCCCTCCCTGGAGGTGCCCTTGTGGCCACAAGTTGGTGCATGAGTATTGAAAGCTGCCTGTGACGATCTTGTTGCCGTCCGCTCATGCGCTCCCTTGACCGTAAATGCCACAAGATAACACACCCCATGGACCGATTTTCAAATATTGATTTTTTGACAGCAGAAACAATTACAGCGTGGAAAACGGTGGAGTTGAAGCTGCCTTGTCTAGAGAGTTCCGAAAATGTATTGTTTCATTTATGCACCTTCTTCGTTGTCGCATAATCGAGCATTGAAAATTGGTCCAGGGGGTGTGTTATCTTGTGTCATATACGGTATGCTTACAGCGATGTTTGTTGCCTCTTTCTTACTCGCGCTTCCTCCCTCGCACCACGCCGTTCGACTGCTAATGCTGTTTTTGGGCGGCACACCAAACCTGTTCCGTCTCACAGACCTGCTGCCGCTTCTCGTCCATTGTTTTTTCCTTGCTACAATATCATCACAACCTTGTTTTTTTCTTGCAACACACAAAAAAACAGGTCACGGCCGACCTTGTTGTGCCGACACGCGCGCCGGCCGCTGCCGCTGCAGCTCCTTGACCTGTGGTGGCTGCCACGGCGGCTTCGGCAGCGGTGAGCACGCAATCGGGGTTGACAGCCACCTTTAACAACGGTCGCGCATCGGCATATGCGCGACACGTGGGCGACTCCTGTTTTGCATGCCTTAGCGGTCAGACCTTTGCCCGCCCTGGGGGCCGCGGAATGTCCACAGTTGTTGTTTCTGCTACTTCAGTTCCCACTAGGACGTATGCTACCCCTTATTCCCGGCCTCTGCCCCCTCGTCCACGTTTACTCCCAGACCCTCTTGCGGTAATGGCGTCCATGCTCGTCGTCTGTGGAAGGCAGTGCTCTTTCTGGAGTGTCCACTCACCCTTCCCCTTCACAACCCCCGCGTCTTGTTGTCACCGTCTTGTTGGCCCAAAGTTCTCTACCTAACCCTTCAGCCCGGAACCGCCATCACATCAGTTCAACAGGCGACCACGACCGCGCCGGTTGCCGGTGTTGCGGCGGCCCCTACCCCGGACACGGCCTAGTCCGCACAACCTGCCGAAGAATCCGCCCGGGCGCAAACGCGTCAACTCGTTTACGGCGGCAGGACGAGCGTCCCACCTTGGTTTCGGGTGTCTCAGTTGTTTTGTAGGTTATTCAGTAATGGAAAGTAGTGAAGCGGGGGAGGGGGGATGACTTGTATGGGAAGAAGGTTTGGTCCGCGCGTCCGATATCTTGTTTATCTCGCTCGCGCTGCTGCTGTGCATTTCCCCCCCCCTCTCTACCCGGGTTTCTACTACGCTCGGGTGGTCTCGACAAGTTGTTTTTCTCCACACCAATAATGACACCGTCGGCGAAGAACCAAACGCCGGGGCGCTTCTACCCGGCCTGATCCGACCGATCGATCTAACTCTCTCTCTCATGTCCGAGAATTCGAATCTGACGCGTGACTCTATTCTTTTATTTTTCCTGTGTTGCTGTTGTATGCACGTTATATAGGTTTAGTTGCCGTTGATGTACTTTAACTGGAGTGCCGCTGAAGCGCGCCACACGTGAACTTGAAATTGCTTGATGTGTCGATGAAGTAGCTCTTGGTGTACTTCCGATCGCTGTTTGTACTCGCAGTGCGCTGCCTGCTGGAATTCTTCGTTTTTCTTGTCAGTTATTTTATCTCAGGCCTTTTTTTTGCAAATATTTGATGGAAAAGTAAAATATTGATGGTCGTTGCCCATTTCGTCCTGTCGATTTTGTAGCCCTTCAGTCAGCTCGATGATGGTATTCGGCGTGGCGCCGGTATCGCAAGTCTGTTGCCACTTCCGCGGTACGTCTCTCCCATAGTGTTTTGCTCATCAGTGCGGGAATCTGCCGCTGGAGAACGACAGTGTTCACCCGAAGGTGTTTGTTGAAGCGGCGTGGTTGGTCGGTTGGTACATGCTTTGGCTGACGCACGCTGTTTCGAAGCCATGCTGGATGCCTCTTTTTGTTCTGTTCGCAAGAATAGAAAATACGGTTGCAAGATGAAAGTAGATCTTGCGGGGTGATTTTTCCTCCGCAAAAACATGCGCACGGTATGTAGATATTGTTTTCCGGGGTGACTTTTCTTTGCCCGCCGCAAGAACATGCTACTCGGTAGGAGTAGTACGTATGCATACGGTAGATATGTCTTTTCGTGGTGTGAGGGACCCTTTTCGTTGGCGAGGCAACATCATGTTTTTGCTATGCATCAAGGCGGTGTACTGTACGACGCGGACTGATAATACAAAAGGAAACAAGAGCTTTCAAGGTCAAGGCGGCTGCTGCTCAATAAGGGAGCCATTACCCCCAAAGGCACTCCATGATCTTGGTGGATGTCTCATCATCATGTGGAAGGCGCAAGCATCGTGTCATATGGCAATAACGCTACTGCTTCTGTTGCTCTGGTCTTGTAAGGAGATAGGGATGAAGAAAAGTCCAGATGTGTTTCTTTTGTGCATTGCATGCGAAACATCCGTAACGTCGTCTGAGGTGCAGGCGCAGCTAGCAGGCGCAATGTCGTATGACATGGACGTCCGTGAAGTCCGATAGGTGTGATGGAGGGAGCGCCCCTCGTTTGACACCCTCCCCGGGGAAGCAGCCACACGCGCCCGCCCTCCCTGAGAATATGGAATGGAACGAAATGACCGTCTATTAGACTATATGATGGTATGCATACATAAGACCAGTCTAGACTCTGTATGTACCACCAGTCCATTCTTCGAGCAATGAACTGCTGTTGGCTGTGGGGTTTAATGAAAATTGGGCGTCTTGGTTGTCTCCTGTTCGTTCACGTTCGCTCGTTACCGTTCACCGCCGTGCTGCCGAGGCTGCCGTTGATGAAAATATCGCTTTTGCTGCATGCCGTCGGGTTATCCATGAGTTGAGTGTGTGGATTACATGTGCACCAGGTAGACTTCGTTGTCACTGACTCGACCCGCAAAAGTTTAGTTGAGTAGCCTCTTGTCCCCGTATGAGAGGGCGATCCGATGTAAGAGGGTCGAGGGTCATTGTCACACCACCCTCATGTATCGGAGCCACGACACCCTGTAGCAGCAACCTTGGATGGATGAGTTGTGTGTGATACAGAAGGCAGCCAGTAGGCTAAGCACCACAGCGTGGCTACACACCAGCGACGGATGTTGCTACAATATCCGCTGTGTGCATACGCATGTCACTGAGAGCTTTTGAGACTCGCTTATCCCGTCTACACTATGAGCTACCGACGTCACGGCGCGTCCAAGAGACGCCATCGTCAGGCGGCTACAATATTATTAATACTGGAGTAGTACACAACCTTCCGCAGCATCAATAGAATATAGACTATCGGATCAAAGGCGGACAAACCTCCATTCTTGAGAAAATTTCGGATATTTTAAGAAAAAAAAAAGCGGGTACACCGGCCGGACCGGAGCTCAATCTCTTCGGCATCGACTGTGACGGGAAGAGTAACGTGAGCCGAAGATACAACCGAAGACCCCCAATCAGGACGGCGAGCCTTCTCCAGGTTCATCTTCATGCGTGGACACAGGGTCGCCCACGGCGAGGATGGGATCGCACTATCTAGGGGTGCAGGGCATGAGGATCTTCGACATTGTTGGGCGTACTAGCGGGACCTGACCGCTGTTGTACGCTGTGGTTGGCGTATGTGACGCAAGAGGCTCGGGTAGAGAAACACAGAGTGATCATTATTTCACACATCGGCGTCCAAGCTGTCTTCACCTGACGGTTACAGACTTGGATACACGCCTTCACCATAGTGCACCAAACCCTGCAGTAGAATAGAGTCAGTTCTTCCACACAATTCTCCCAACATGTCCTCTTAAGAACTACGTCATTCCAGCTCTGATACATGAGACACGGAATTCTCTCAATCTCAATGTCCTCTCCAAACAATACCAGTGTCTTCTCGACAAATGTGCTATCGACGTGAGTGCATGCTCTCGAACCAACTCCTAAATATGTACTCATTGATTGCATCGAAATGTTCTCCTACTTTCCAACGTTTGTTATTCTACAACAATATTCCATGCACCATCCAACCCTTTAGTCTAGACATAATGTCTGATTTCGGTAATGGGGAGGTGTTTGCACTCCAAGCAAGAGAAGGCGGTTCTGGAGGAACTTCACAGCTCCCTGGCTTCTGCCCTGGAATTATCTTGCACCATCGCAGTGCATCGTGGCGATGCTTTGCCCGATCGGGTCGGCTACCTCCCGGACAAATGNTTCCAACGTTTGTTATTCTACAACAATATTCCATGCACCATCCAACCCTTTAGTCTAGACATAATGTCTGATTTCGGTAATGGGGAGGTGTTTGNCATACAAGGCTCGAGTGGGGACTTGCCGCCCAGGACTTCAGTTGGTGTGCGATTCTTGAGATAGATGGCGGTCTGGAATGCTTCAGCCCACAGCTCGCTGGGAAGGTGCGGTGCGCCCAGCATTAGTTTGCGAGTAGTTCCGATGATGGTGCCAAATCCACGTTCTGCGATGGAGTTCTGCTGTGGAGTGTATGGAGCGCTAGTTTTGACCGTAATTCCGAGGGACTTGCACAGCTCCAGGAATCTGCCCTGGAATTCTCCTGCACCATCGCAGTGCATCGTGCCGATGCTTTGCCCGATCGGGTCGGCTACCTCCCGGACAAATGTGTGGAGAGACTCCGCCGTTTCGTCTTTTGTCGTGATTGGGAAGCCGAACCTCATGCGAGAAAACACGTCAACGAACATCACGGTACTCTGGCAGCCCCCAAACGACTTGATGGGGTGCTTCCCCCACACGTCTGCGCATATCACCTCGAGCCGGATTTCAGAGTGGGGGTGATCAGATGGAGGGTGACTGCCCTTCTTGCTATCCCCGACCACGCATACGCTGCAGTCACCTTACTCGATGTTGTGATGGAACTACACTCCAGTGGTATCCATTTCCGCCAGCTGCTGCAGTGCACGCGGATTGCAGTGGCCCATCCTCCGGTGCCATAGGTGAGCGTCGACCTTGGTGCGATACACTTCTACATCGTCCATGTTGAGATCGTCAATGATGACGTTTATCACGTACATGCGAGGCACAGCGATTGATATCGGAAAGGCCTGGTCGCCGCGTCGGAGCGCCGGAGGGATAGACATTAAATCGCGCTTAACCCCCTTTTCGGCCAACGCTCCAACCGACAGAATATTCGCTCCTAGATTACGAACCAGGAGGACGTCCAGTGCCACCGTCACAATGTTGCCTTGCTCACTACGAATTCCAAACTTCAGGGTGTCTTTCTTGGTAGCGCTAGATGTTCCGCACGACCCGATGATACGCACGGCGGAGTCCACTAGGTCAAACACACGCTTGGACATGCGGGATTCAGCGTCTACCATATGGCTCGACGCCGCTGTATCTATGTAGAGCGTCGTATCACCAACCTCCTTCGACTCCTTGTCCACTTGAAACACGCTAGTGTACCTTACCAGCTCTGTCACTTTCTCGGCCGGAGAGTCAGGAGGGGTAGTGAGATCGAGGTCCGTCGCTGCCGCAGGCTCCGCGAATTCCTGCAGGTCGTCAGTGGCGCGCACATTCGGCAGCGCCGACTCGGGCACATCATGCGTCTGCTCATCTCCAGCAGCGCACTCCCATACTTGCGGATCATATATTACGACTCCGTCCGGCAGCGCCGGTCCAGCCGCGTCTTGCTCCTGATCACCAGCAGCAGCGCGCTCCCTCGGCAACGCCACAGAAGGGGCGTTCAGCTCCTGCTTGTCGTTATCGAAGACGATGCCGAAATCTTCAAGCTCATCGTCCACCGCTTCCACCCGCGTGTACCAAGCTTGCGTGGTGGAGTCTTGCGTGTTGTGCACCTGTCCTGCTGTGTTGTTGTCCTCCGCCTCGTGCCTTCGGCGGAGCGGGCATTCTTCCCACCCGTGCTCGGTGCTGTTACGGCAGTATCTGCAACGTCCTTGACGGTTGAGGCCGGTATCCTGAGCCCGACCACGACCTCCAGAGTTTCGGCTCCTGCGATCATTCCCGCGTCCGCCATGCGCATTTCCCGCGCTGTCTCCTCCGGAGGTTCCGTTGTTGTTGTTGTTGCCGTTCGACCCACTTCCACTGGTCGAACCGTCTGCAATTCGGCCGCCATTACCTCGGCGGCTGCGTCCACCACGGCCGCCACGGCCGCCACGCCTGCGGAGACCACGTGCTCCTTCGTGGGCGACAGTGTTCAACACACGGCCGTGGCTGCCTGAACCGTCACCATGGTCAGACATTTCTCCGCGAATTTGCATGGCATGGTACGAAGTTGCATGGCGCGCCATCTCCTCGAATACGAGACCATCGCTTCCGAGGATTGTCTTTTCGCTCATCAGGACATTCTTGAACGAGCCATACTGTCCATTAGGGAGGGCTCGTAGTAGGGCACCTGCTTTCCGTGTTTCCACGACTGTATCTCCTAGCTTGTCCAGTTCGAGGCAGATGCGGCGCAACTGTTGAATCGCTCGGGCCGGGTCGTGTTTGTCGGCTGCAGTGACCATCACGGAAGTAAGCTCCTCATGGAGCTCTTGCATGCGAAATACACCCTCACGGTACTACTTCTGCTGGAGAGCAACGAACGCACCTCGTCCATCACCATACTCCTCGTCACCGACTGGCCCATGCTGCTGTACCACTTGCGAAGCAGGGCTGGAGTATCCATCCGGGCCATCAGACGTGGCCAGAAGCAGTCTCGTGTACACTTTTCCGTTCTTTTCCTTGAACTTTAGGGCAATTTTCTCGTGTCCCGCGATTTGAGTGTCGGTCGCTCCCGCTGGCAAAGGCGCAGGAGCAATCTCCGCTCCCGACATGACCCTACTCAGTCCAGCTTCGGACAGAAGGACCGAGTCAGCGTGACCCAACCCTCGAATTGGGCCGGATCCCCGCTGAACGGCACATAACCCCTCTGGAAATGGTTCAATGATTGCGCCATGTTGACTCAACGTAGTTCCCCTACCGCGCGAGGCTCATAACCTGTTTGGTGTACTAGCGGGACCTGACCGCTGTTGTACGTTGTGGTTGGCGTATGTGACGCAAGAGGCTCGGGTAGAGAAACACAGAGTGATCATTATTTCACACATTGGCGTCCAAGCTGTCTTCACCTGACGGTTACAGACTTGGATACACGCCTTCACCATACTGCACCAAACCCTGCAGTAGAATAGAGTCAGTTCTTGCGCACAATTCTCCCAACAGACATCACTCTGACGGAGACCTGTTGACCTTGTTGTCCAGAGCCTTAGTATTCCGCGCTGGAAAGTAGGCGCAAAGGTTCTCGGAGGAGGACGATCACGCCGTTAAATTCCCACAGCTGCTCCAAGCATGTCGACATCAACGGAGACGTCGTATGGCCGAGATAGGAGGACATCACCCAGGGGCCATGGAAGCACTGAGTCTGGAGTCGCACCAACGTCTACAGGCCAACAAGACTGTCATTCTTTAACACTCATCATCCATCGACTCCAAGGGATACCAGAAGACATTTCTAGTCATATTCGGTAGACGTTTTGCACAGTGTATCTTCCATCGTGGGGTCGTACCGGGGCATGAATATTGTTGGTTCCTGTTGGTGTGTTTAGCATGAGAATCTACCGTGCATGGCAATCTTGTTGTCTTCAGACTACATAAGCCCGTTCCAATCTCTCTACCCAGTGCCTTCATGTGTCCGCACTAGCCTAAAGCTTGACGCGGTCGATGCCCGTGGTCACAGGCTAATATTCGCCCCAAGAGGTAAACAACCAAATGAAGAACCCGAAGGGTCCTCAAGTCAATCTGTCTCTACGACAGATAGCCTAGAACCCTCCGCTCGCTTCTAACGCTATGCGAGGAAAATATAGACTGAAAGTCATCATCATGGGCCAGAGGGGTGGGTGTATTCGATGGTTCAATCTCGGTACGTCACAGAAGCAAAGAGAGACAACTATCGGGAAAGGAAATGATGAAAAAGAAAATGAGAAGAGGAAGGAAAAGAGAAGGGCAGACACCAGAGCCACTACTGCTGTACCGACAAACAAAAAAATAAACAACCTCAAACAATAAGAGCCACCCGAGACAGCAAAGGCACGTCGTCATCGCTAGGGGGGTGGTGGTGCAATGCTGCAGTGAGGCTTAGGCTTAGGGTTAGGGTTAGGGTTTGGGAGGGAGGTTGGTCACTCAAGGGGTTCAATTCGGCGCATGTCGCTCCAATCAGTCCGCCTCTTCTCGTTTGCTTTCTTCCCTCGCCATTTCGTCCGTCTGCTGCCCCCCGTTTGAGCGCTCGTTGCCGGCTAGTCTCCTCTTCAACCTTGTGCGAGGACGTCGTGAACCTCGTTGGGGTATTTGCAGTGTAAGACCGACTCTATTCTGCTGTATGCGTTTAATACAGTATTGTGAAGGCGTGTTCCAGGTCTGTAACGGTCAGGTGAAGACAGCTTGGGCGTCTGTGTGTGGATAATAAATCACTCTGTGTTTCTCTACCCACGCCTCTCGTCACACAAGCCAACCACAGCGTACCACAGCGGTCAGGCCACGCTGGTACGCCTGTTAGGTTATGAGCCTCGTCCACGACTGGCCCATTCTGCTGCACTACTTGCGAAGCTGGACTGGTGTATCCATCCGGGCCATCCGACGTAGCCAGCTTGCCGTTTTTCTCGTTGAACTTGAGAACAGCTTTCGGTGTTCCGCAGCTTCGGCGTCGGTCGCTCCGTCTGGCAGATGTCGAGGAGCAGTCTCCACTCCCGACATGACCCGGCTCAGTCCAGCTTCACTCAGCAGGGACCGTGTCAGCGTGACCCAGCCCGAAAATGTGGTCGGATCCCCGTTGAACGCCGCATATCCTCTCTGCAGATGATTCGATGGTTGCGCGACGGACGCCATTTGACTCGACGTAGTTCCCCTACCGCACGAGGCTCATAACCTAACAGGCGTACCAGCATGGCCTGACCGCTGTAGCACGCTGTGGTTGACTTGTGTGACAAGAGGCTTGGGTAGAGAAACACAGAGTGAATTAGGGGGATGTGTTCGTGCCTCATGTATCAGAATGACGTTGCTCTTGAGAGGACATGTTGGGGTATTTGCAGTGCAAGGCCGACTCTATTCTGCTGTATGTGTTAACCCTTTTGTGACTACACCCCTCCTGAGTGTCGATGAGAGTGTTGTTACTCTTCCTGTCGCACAAGTTTTTCGTCGAAAGTCGCACTGCAAGCGCGGGCTCGTCAGCGCGAAAAGACCGCGTTCTCAGAGGAAGTCCGAACGCGGGGACACCAGACACACAGTTCCCGACGCAAGTAATACACGAGCAGGGAGTTCCACTGCGGTGCAGATCCGTGAGTGCGCGCCACACGCAGAGGCCAGACCACACACACACACAGACGCCAGCAGGTGCGATGAAGACAAAAAATTTCGCCCTGCTGGCGGCTTTTCTCCCCCGCACCATCATGGCTACTGCTGCTGCTGCTGCTG
>CACKRE030001787.1:101821-119785 GCA_902602495.3 Ectocarpus sp. CCAP 1310/34 | reverse complement strand
GGGGGGGGGGGGGGGGGTACGACGGGTCCACCTGCTGCAGGGCTGGCTACGAGTGCGAGGAGATGGCGGACTGCTACTCTGACGTGCAACGTCGGCAGTTGGTTGAGTCGGTTGTTTTTCTCTGCTGTGGATGCGACTGACTGGCTGACCAAAAGCGTCGGCGTCGATTGATAGGTTGCTTTTATTCTGTGGGCGTGGTGACACACGCCTTGAGGACGCCCCCGTCCCGTCAGTAACGCCGTCAGTAACGCGTCTCCGGGCACGCCCCCCTCCTCCTGGTGTGGCTCTCCAACGTGGGATTATTCTTCCCCACAATACTTGTTGCCTCCACTCCCCCTCTATGGATGCATCCGCCTCATAATTGCCCCGCTCAGTGGATGAGAATGCCTCTCCGTAGAAATGCCCCCCCCTCCCTCCCTCCCTCCCTTCCGTTGAGTTCGCCAACTGTTGGATCCTTCGGCTGCGGTTATAGGGTTAGAGCGTTCGTCTTACCCAGCAAGAGAGTGTTCGTCAATCTCCACTATGGTTGTGTGCTCCTCTCTACCAACCATTGTGACTCGCCGTCGACTCTTTCCTCTTCGCCGTCCCAACAATTCCTCCCGCCTGCCTGTGTGTTGTGTGTGCTTTCTCGTTTATTGCTTGCTTTCTTTGATCCGATTCCAGTGCCGCCCACGCGGCGACCGCTGCTCCGAGGGCTGGGGGCAGTGCGGAGGGCTGCACTGGGAAGGCCCCGAGTGCTGCTGGCCCGGCGCCGAGTGCGTCGAGCGCAACGAGCACTTCCACCAGTGCGTCCCCGAGGGAGCCATCCACTGAGCATGACGATAATCTGTGGTCTTGGTTGCGTGTGTTGTTTATCGCAAGTTCGCGTTGGGCTTGTATTTTAACGCATGTGAAAAAATGAGGCCGGATGGTGAGATCTTGCGGTTCCTTGTCGTTGTCGTTGTTGCTGTAGAGGTGCTGTAGCCGTTTTTGTAGCCAACGTTGTTATGACCCCTATGGTTGAGGTCGTCTACCACATGCTTTTACTCAATAGCATGGTAAGTTAAGGTCGCCTGAATACGTCACCTGTTCCACGTTTTTCTTGAGGGTGTCGTCGCCTTACGGCGATGTCATCGTTGTGCTGTGAGACAAAACATGAAGTTTTTGTAAGTTTCTGGAGCATATTGTCTTTCCCACACCCGCTCCACGTGGGGGAAACGCTGCTGGTAATTATGATTGGTTGCTGTATGTTGGATTTTGCCGGAGAATCGTGTTACGTTTCCCAGCAGGGGAGGTTTAGGATGGAAAGAAGGCGCACGTTGTCACGAGTACAGCTACTTGATACGTGGTCTTTTTTTGGGCTGTCGCTTTTCTCAAGAAGGGACGTTCGCGCGCGCACGCCAAACGCCTCCGAGAATAATCGAACACCTCGTTCTTGGAAAAGACAGCGTAAGAAGTGGATTGTCGTTTTTCCATATCTTTTTTTGGGTGTTCCCGTTTGGAGAAAAGAGACAGCCCCCAAAAAAAAGACCACGTTTGTGTCGACTTTAGTGATCTCGTAGAGTTTTTGGGTGGGTGGGTGGATCACATGGTTTATAAAGGGAGGTTTTAGGACTGCTGGAGTTTCTTGTGAATGAATGAAGTGCTTTGCTGCGGGCATTCGTGGCCGTGTGGGATGTGGTGTAGGAGGAGGAGTGGAGGGTGTAGGTCCGATGAGCGGATGGTGTAGTAGGTCCGATGAGCGGACGGTGTAGGTCCGATGAGTGGACGGTGTAGGTCCGGCGAGTCGGTTGATTTGGTTCAGGATTGTGAAGGCTCTCCATCGCGATACCGTCCTACAATGCCAAATCTGCTGGCTGTCGATTTTCATGGGACTTGTGGGTTGGGCGGTTGGGGGGGGGGGCTTGAAGTTAGCTTGGCACCGGATGGAAGACTAGAGTTTTATCGCAATGTCGTCATGTGTTTACCTGTTGTCGATAGTTCTGGTGGCCGTATATGGGTTATTGGGCTGGTAGGGTGTCAAGAGTGAAGGTCACGTGTTTTGAATACACGCATGAATGAAGGGAGTCGTGTGCCCGTACACCGTTTTATCCCCGTCGTGGTTTAAGCGTACCATGTTAGAGGTCATAACCGTGATAAACGCCAGAAGCGTTTGTGTGCTCGTTGTAATGAAATCATTTTTGGTTGTTGGGGGAGATACAGAGATGCATCTCGGTGACGGGCTGTTGGAAGCGCTGCTGAGTTCCTGCCTTTCCAAGGCAAGATGTATGTATGAACGGCGTAGACGCACTCGTTCGTGCTCCTCTTGTGATGATGGTGTTGTGATGTTTTCGGGTTATGTTACAGGCACGTTGTGATACAAGGTGGTGTCTTGGGAAAAGAGGGTGCATACTCATGGGGTGATACTTGTGTCGTGTTGCTAATTGGAAGCCGATCTCTCGTCGCTTCTCGTTGGTTGTCGCTGCTGCCGTGAAGTACGGGGAAGGTGAAGGATTTTCCGCTCGGGGGGGGACGGCTTGGGTCGGGCAAGGTGCTCACTGCTGTACGTGCATTCTAGAGTGGTGGTGATGTTCACATACAGTGAGTTTGGATGCTCTGCGAGGTTTTGGAGAGATCATGAAATGATCTGGTGGTCAAGCGTAGGTAAATGCATGCTGGTGGTGCAGATGGTAGGAGTTACGCGCGCGTTGGCCTTTTATCAGTGTTGAATATGTGGTGTCGTGCTCGTGGATTGAATCTTGAAGCAAAACATTCACGATGTACTACATCGCACTACTATTGGACATGCTCAAAAAATTTCGGACGGTGAAACATCGCTTCCTCTCCTTTTGTGAAACGTAAATACCGCAAGAAAGAGTAGCAGAGTTGGCACCGGGTGCGATCGTTTTTTCAACTGTTTTCTTCGGGTGTTAGCCGCACCTCGGTGCCATCTCTCCGACCGGTGCGATCCGATCCCGATGACATGCACACATTTGTTGTTTGTACTCACTCCGGTGCCATCTCCCCGACCATTGCCATAGCATTGATTGATACCAGTGTAGGTACCCACGCACGCACACGGCCTCTGAGCCGTAACAAAGGCGGCGAAATACTTGTTGTGCACGAATAACATACCCCGAACAAAGCGGCGAAATAGCGCATCTGAGGTGTTACCAGTACACACGGTATCAATTTATTCCCGCTTTTGTTCCGGGGATACCAGTACGCACGCTGAAGTACAATAGTTTCGGGTTGTGTAAGGTGGGGTAGGGTGCGGCTTGTACGTTGTGTGTGTGCTTGGTTGAGTGTACGGTTGGCAACTTCCATACCAAAAAAATATGAAAACAACTGGCATCCCGCGTGAACCGCGACCATCCAATCGTACGTAAAGGAGTAGCGCTCCGCTGACTCCGTTCCCGCGTATAAGAGGTATGTACATGTTAAACATTTCGGCAGCTGAAAAGGCGTTAAATCTTGGATTTGGGGGTCGGAGAGATCACACCGGGTCCGATCTTACCGACCCCGGTGCGTAAATCGACTGCTTTTTTTTTTCTCGGGTTTTTGGTCGCACTCCGGTTGCCATCTCTCCGACCGGTGCCATCTCTCCGGCCCGGGCTAACTCTCCGACTCTACAGTATTGACATCTCGGGTTGACGGGGCTTTCCGCTCCCCCGTGTCCAATGAATTTCGGAGATACTCCAAGGGAATGAATATGACTTCTCCAAAGTATTCAAAACTAGCTGTAAGCTTCAGTCTCTCCGACCTACATTCATTTCTGTCGCATTCTTATTCCAAGCCCCCCACCATTGCCCGACCGTGTCTCAAAGGTCGATCTCGACCTATGGCACACATATCGCGACATATTGCGACGGAAGGGTGCGACGGTGCGCCCTGATCGGTCCCGTTGACCGGTTCGCCTTGTATCCTGTCTTGATCGCTCTTCTGGCTTCTCGAACAACAACGTCACAATAATAGTATCGAATCTCAAAGTCCGCTTGGCAGCAACCAACGAAGATCTTCATTTAGGTGGTGGCTTAGTAAATGAAATCGTGTGTTGGCCGAGTGAGTAACGCGACATGGTGCCAAGATCCACAACACGACTAAAGTGCATTCGGTGAGTTGACGAGCAAGCAAGTTGCATGTTGTGCCAGAAGTGTGCGACAATGCACGCTGTCCTAGTCCTCTTGACCGGTCCGCTTTCTATCATCTATTCTCGTTGGCTCTTCTTGGATTCTCGAACAACCAATGTCGTCGAAAATCGAATCTCAGGGTCGGCGTGGCAGCATCCAACGGCATCGTGTTCATTTCAGAGGTGGTTTACGATGTAGTGAACAAAAATGTGTGTGGCCGAGTTACCAATGCGACCCAGAGACAGAAGAAAGTCATGACACGACGAAAACGCATACCTTACACCGATGCCCCACCATGCTGCATGCGTAGTGCACGATCGTACGTGCTGTTCCCTTACTTATCTTCACCGGTTCGCCGTCTTGTCTCTATCGCTCATTGCTCATCATTTTCTCGAATATGTTTTGACAACGTCGAATCTTGTCTAGGGGTCCAGATGAACTCACTCGTTGTGACAGCCTATTTTCAGTATGTCAACATAATGATGAAATATCAAATGTGCATCATCAGAAACCAAACAACATATTTTGTTCCTTGTTGAGGTGTTCTACGTTTTGGCATTATTACAGGTGTATTTTTTGCGATATGCTTTCTATGAGTACTTGGTCGAGGCCACGGTGAAAAGGTACATAGCGTGACTGAACGACTGAGCCGCGACCTGGACGACCATTTACATCGTGACTACAACAACGAACGTCGACCGGCGAATTTCTCGACATCGCACCAGTTTGCGGTAGTTTTACGAGTTGTACTGTGACCAACGAAAATATATTTTTGGTTTCGTCGTGTCCCGAGCAGCTCTTCCTTCATTTTTTGTTTCCTTCTTCCGTCGGGTCGTGATCTGTCAACGCAGTAAACTCAGCCAACAGCTAACTAAACCCGCTGGAAAACGAATCAGCTTCAGACAGGCAACGCCGACGATGCTTGCCACGTTGATGTATCACAACGAACACCGGTGTTTAGTGACATCATGTTTCGTGAAAATTTGATCCTGTTCTTAGGTAGCATAACGGTCCTGTTCCGTGCAACCTTCTGAACGTTACAATTGAGTCGCAGCCGATTGTCACGCCTTCTTGACTGCAAAAAAATGCCTACTAATAGAAAAAACGAGGCGTCCTCTCCCGCTCGCCAACATCTCCCACAGACAATTTCCGACAGATAGATGTCGCAGACGGAGAACGCCGCAAGGTATCATAGGTCCACCTGTGTGAAGGCGAGATCAACGGTCAACGGCAGATTTTTTGACACATCCACTTCGACTGTAGCGCTGATTCGTTCGCGATTGTACTGCAGGAGTACTTTAAAAAAAAAATGTGAAACCTTGCGGACAGCAAGAAGAGAGTTACAGATGGAAACTAACCCTCGTCCCCTGACCCCTCGAGGCAAATGCCTAGCCACAGGGCGGAAAACCAAGCATAAAACCGATCGATATTTTTTCGACCCGCCGGAAAGCCACGCAACCAACCCCAACAGAAGACACCAACAAAAACACTTCACACCGGCTTCACATTCAACTACAACAGCCACAGGCGGGCTTCGTCGCACGGATGCATGCACCACTGCACTGAAGCTGCACTATAGAGAGACAAGGCTAAAAAAAAAACTGGGGAATTCCCGCGGGCTATTCCGCAGCAGAAAATCTTCTTCGCAATAGCAAGAACTGCGCAGCAAAGTAGCACTGTAGCAGCACCGTGGATACAACAGAAAATTTCTCAAGAAGCACCGTAGCAGTATTCGAGCCAAAGGGAGCGGCAGACGCGCACGAGCCCATCCGCGCGCGCCCCGACACCCCCCCCACCCCCCCACTCTCCGTCGCCCCCGTCGCTCCCACCCCTCCCAAGAACGCCTCCCGGCCGCACCGTCACGAAATCCCGGAAACCAACATCCGGCATGGGTTTCCCGGAGATGAGGCTTTTTACGAGCGCCCCCGGAGGATAGCGGCGCACAGCGCGGCGGGCTCTCTCTGCGTAGGGCTGGAGCAAGGCCGACACTGGAGCACGACACCTTTTTTTTTTGGAGGGGGGGGAGGTGAATTTAAGAGGACGAGCGGGAGTTCTATGATGGATGTTCGAAATGAACAGGGGGGGGTGTTGCCGCGGATTATTTGCAGTCTGATGAGTCGTTCAGCGAAGACAGCAAAGCAGCAATAATAACCTGCGAATGACAAACGTTTGAGCGAAGACAATTGGGCCGCCGAATGCCTCCATCGCTTACCTCTGAAGCTGGAAGTACACCATGTTTGGTCCGCCTTCCCCTGCAGACGATGCGGTAGCGGGGGCACAGCAGCGAAATTCAAGACTGGCGATGGGGGTACAGGGGAACATGACTGAAATCAAAGGGAGACAAAAAAGCACACAAGTACACAAGAGATATTGGGGAACAAGGGAAAAACGTCCCATCAAACTCCAAGTCATCAATCACAATGGGCACACATACGCGGATGTTTGTCACGACGGGATGACCCCCATTCGAGATAACTAGCCAAGAAAAAATCGAACGTCGTAGGGTAACAAACCACACCGCTGGACCGACTTTCAAAGCTCCATTCCTCCGTAGCACAACCAGCGACGGTGACGAGAATTGTGGTATTGGCTGCGTCTCGTGTTCAGCCCTCCGAAAGCGCATCTTTTGGTAGTCGGCATCCTCTTGGTTGTGATGTAATCGGTCCACGAGGTGTGCTATCTTACGTCACCTACGGCATGGCACGGAATGATCCTGCTGTCCGGCGTTCAGAAAAAAAAAAAAAGCACCAAGTGAACACGCCTGCTCGTGACAACACTTCTCTGAGGCGACGATGGTGGACTGGCTTTGGCGAGAAAATGGAAACACCACAGCGAGAAAAATACGCCCGCTCGTGAAAACGCTTGTCACAGTCTATGGTGGACTTTGCGGATGAAACACCAACAACATCACGGAGACATTGCCGAGAAAACGCAAGCAACACAGAGAGCATGCAGAGGCTCTGCAACAACAGAAAAACACCGCGGAGACTTCGTCGAGAAAAACACAAAACACAATCAGAGAGAGAAAAAGAAAGACTGACTCATTCCCAGTGGCAACACCAAAACAGCAGAGACAATGCCGGGCTTTGGCCGCGAGAGCAAAAGCATAACCTGACGTACACTGGCTGGGTCCGCCGACAACGGCGCCGCTGCTCGCCCCGCCGTCTGCTTTCTTCCCGCCCCCCGCGGTGCCACCACCGACGGTGAAGAGGCCGCCGGCAGAGTCGCCGCCGCCCCTATCGGCAGCGGTGGTGTGGGCACAGGAAGAAGAAGGCGGCGGGAGCGCCGCGTCGAGAACCTGGGTCGGTCGGGTTGGCAAGATGTTCGGAGGCAGGAATGTGTCCATGAGTGATGTTGTGTGGTATGCATAGATGTATGCATAGGTGAACTATTATTTTTGCGTGTATTTACGTATGAATGCATGCACGAATGTGTGCACGTTTGAAAGTCGGAATGTAGGTACGCGTAGTGTGAATGAAAGCACGCAGCCTGGAATCGAAACAATATGAGCATCGAACGGCAATTGAGGATGGGCGCGGAGCGGCATCTTGAGCAGCGTCCCTTGCCACAAGGGGGATGGTTTGTTTGGTGTTCACTTCAAAAAGCGGTGTAGCCGAGTGACTTCACCTGCGACAGCTTGGACCACACGAGCTAAGCAGAGAAGTTCAGAGCCGCTAACACGCAAGCAAACACAGGGCAGGTTTGCTGATTTCGTACACAAGACAAACTGATACTCATTGCAACAAACTCGAACCACCCTGACGTTCTTGTAGGGGTACGCGCGACAGTCAACAAAGAGGGGAACGCACGCACGTCCCGGTGTGAATGTGAACAGCCCATCCCAATCATCACATTTGCACCCGTCCCAAATCTTTGCCGCGAAACCGGATAAACGAGTCGGAGCTGTCAATAACACATGGCTAGATTTGCGTGCGCGACAGGAGGAAGGGTCACGCAGCCGTGACAAACCCCACACCGGCCATTGACATGGCCACCTTCTCGCGATTAACAGCTTCATGAGGATATAGAATAGGGAGGGGAGAAGCAGACCCTATTCCCCAACCCTAACCCTAACCCTCAACCTTAAACCCAACTCCCCCGACGGAATGATACTTCCAAACATGCTTCCCAAAAAAAAAATCCTACTGGCCCGTTCACAAGCAGTAGCGACCACTAATGTTGGTCGAACAGGGCGTTATTAGGGTTGTACCCCTACCAGTCTCCAAACTGCCAGTTACGAAGATTGTTGAATTGCCCTGTAGTCTTGGATTGTAAGATGTGAACACATAGTTCGACGAAAAACAATGTACCAGTGGCTCTCGTTGCATTCTCTACAACGTAGGCATCAGCAAAAAACTACCCAAACAGAGTGAACTTCAAGTTCTCAGGTTGGATCTAAGGTAAGATTCTTAGAACATGCCGAAGTACAAAACGACACAGAAAGACTACTCGTTCGAGATATTACCACAACAGTCGAACGGGGTCTGCTCAAGTCTTCCCACCCAGCGAGTAGAGTGAAGCCGGCTGGAAACTAGGCATATTTTGAGTCTGCTCAAGTGTGCACACTGAAGCATCATGCCAGTGACACATCTTGAACTACGTACAAAAATTAGATACATCCGTGCAGGAAATCAATTTTCCATCCCCTGTAGTTCTCTACAGGGTCAAAAGACAAAAACGTCTAGGGGAGATTGTTTGATAGTATCTCATCTGTGTGACGACAAGGTTGAATGAAGCAAACGGAACAATTGCCGTGAGGGCTGACTTCAAGCGACTACGAACGACAAAAAAAAAAAAAAAAATCACGAGTCCATGTCTGCTCACACCTGTAGCTGAAAGCCCGACAGCAGCCTCTCTGGGCTGGTGAGCAGCAGCAGGAACCGGTACACAGGCAGCTCGTTGATCAGCACGAACATGCACGCCAGCACCGCCTGTTGCAGCAAAGGCATTGAACACATGAGGTTCAGTCATCAGGGTATCCGTCCGCGAAGCATGGCTACCAGGGAGCAGCAAATACAAAAAGGGAGAACGACGAAAAGCAGGAGATAAGAAGACGACAAAATCGCACGTGGTACGGACTCTTTTAGCGAGAACCGAGAAACGAAAAAAAATGTCGTTGGACGAGTCGGCCTTGACGGGTCTAGTGCCTCCTCAAGCGCGTACCCACGCACGCTTGCGCGAGTACTCTGTTGTACCCCGAAGGATGGTGACCAGCTTCTGGGCCATTCTTGTGAAACGTAGCATGGGCCGGCAGAAACCCGGCATATTTGCTCCGTCCAGGCGTTGTAGGGATGCGAGGTCAACGATCCAACGACTACGCCATGCGTTCACAACAGTACCCTGGCCCCACCCCATAATGGTGGTCGAGCAGGTCATGGTGTGCGGGGTTGAGTGCGGGGTTGAGAACACTCGCTCCAAGCAAGGGGATGTTGTCGCACCACCTTATGTTGAATTGATCAAGTACCGTCGAGGCAGTTACGCAAATGCTTCCAACTGTATCTTGGAAGTGAAAGCACCAGAAAAAAAAAAAAGTCATTCGCAGCGGTCATCCATTGTAAGCACAAGAAGCCGTACACCCTTAGCAGGATGCAGCGCATACTTCATGCGGCTGGCCGAACACGTTACGGCGCTTCGCGCTTGGTGCTGTGCGGGCCTGGTCCGGTGAAAACCCGGCGTGTTCGGTCCCGGCTTTGCAGGTATGCGAGGTCGGTGGTCTAACAACTACGGCATGCACGACTATGAGTACACCCCCCCCACCTGGTCCGGTGAGAACCCGGCGTGCTCCGTCCCGGCTTTGTAGAGATGCGAGGTCAATGGTCTAACGACTACGGCATGCACGACTATGAGTACACCCCCCCCACCCCCCATCGACACCCTCGCTTTGCGCAAGGGCCATGGCTAACAGCGATACTGGCAACATCGCGATGGTTGTTGTCGTCGTCGTCTTCACATAAAAAACCGTTCCGATCTCTCTCTACCCAGTACCTTCGTATGTCCGTCCTGATCCAACACTCGACGCGGTCGATTCCCGTGGTCGCAGGCTAACCTACCCGAAAAAGGTGCACTCAAATAAAGTGGCCCCGAGGGGTCCGCAAGTCAATAGAAATCAACGCCAGATATTCTGGAGTCCTCCACTCCCTCTGCGCGCTATACGAGGTAACAACTGAGACTAGGGGTCACCATCACGGGCCGCAGAGAATGAGGTACACCCCCTTGGTTCAAGCTTGGTACTTCGCAACAATGGTGGATGAAGCCCCCAAAAAAAAAAACGTCCTTTCCGATCCTAACTCCACAGACCACGACGCTCTTGTTGCCCCCGGCCCACGGAGCTACGCACGAAAACCAGCGAGGCCCACAAACGAAAAGACAACGAAGAGATGACGCCGGCGAAGAAACGGGGGCGACGCACCTGTCCTCCGACGGCGACGGCCTGCACGATGCAGAAGAAGGTGTAGTACACCGAGATGGTCGGGGTGAGGAACGACAGCACCGTGAAGACGAGGGTGCCGAGCAGCAGCTGGCAGGCGTCGTACATGCACGTGTCCACCCGGCACCTCAGGACGTTCCGCTTGCGGCCCCGGAACAGCTGCCACAGGGAACCCAGCAAAGAGCTTTGTAAAAAATGGAGGAAGAAGTAAACACACACACAGACACGCGCGCAGAGGCCTTCTTAACACCGGTTTGAGAGGATAGATAGCGGTTCATGACTGGGTTTCTATAGGCACTGATGGCGACTTCTCGCTAGGCTGGCAATGATAGCGTTTCACCAAAGGGTTTCGCCGAATGACGCTGTGGCAGGCACATCACGCTTCTAGCCTCGGAGGGAAAAATGGCAGTTCACGAAAGCGTTCTGCTGAAGGAGGTGTTGCAGGCGAGTATCACGCTTTTCGTCTACTTGGCTCGGGCGCTGCGTGCATCACGCTGTTCGCCCTGCCCCTACACGGCACATCTCCCTTGCTCACATCGCCACTCATTTGGCACCGCAGTTTGTCAGACCCAACAGATGACATCATCGTTGATGGACCCAGTCAACAACAGTGTCAGCCCTCCGGACGAAAACAACGTGACTTACGAGCGGCCTCCAAGACACGGTCAAATGTCCCGCCCTCTTCCCTTTCCCACCTGTGCAGGTTGTGAAGGGCGGCGAAGGCGGTGTGGGCGGTGGCCGTGTGCAGGGTGAGGAGCCTGAGGATGTCGTGCGCGACGGCGAGGGCGGTAGAGAGACCCCCGCCGGCCCCGCAGATCGCTATCGCCTTCATGGTGGCGCCCTGACACACAATAGAAGGATGTACAAGCATGTATATTGCTGAAGGGAAAGTTTTTCACCGCGGATGTTTTGACAGCTCCTAGCCGGACGGACTATGTAGAGGTTAGAGCACATTGTGCAAACCAACCAAGCACAAAGACCAACGGTCGCCAAAACAGCATCGTCAAGCAACAGCAACAACAACAACAACAACAACAACAACAACAACAACAGCAGCAGTAGCAACATTAACCACAACAAAGCAACAGCAACAGCAACAGCAACAGCAACGACAACGACAACGACAAGGACAACAACAACAGCGACAGACAATGAAGCCAGCAAGCAAAACCTTGATGGTGCTCACGGCCCACCTCCCATTGGGCCAGCTGTCCGACGATGGAGGCGTAGGCCTCCATGCCGACGAGAGTCAAAGACCCCAGGGTGTGGGTCAGGGGAACGTTGAGCTTGAAGCCCGCTGGGAAGTAGTTGAGCCACTCTAGCTCTTCGCTTAGCACCTGTGGGGATGGTTGAGTGGGGGGTCGTGGTTGGGGGCGGTGGGACACGCTCACGCCGTCACCACACAACACCACCGCACAGAGGCTTGCTAACGCCTTTCCCTTGGTCGGCCGGTTGGCACGGAATAGCCCGTTTGGTTGACTTGGGCTTCTGAAGACACCAACAGAACACACGCAACTGGCACACACACACACACTCAAACAACCGCCTCAGACACCTCACGCACTTCGAGAACAACACCGCTCGCCGGGCTCTCGGTAGAACCCCTCCTTCCCCCATCGCCCCAGCACGAAAAATAAAGAACGCCTCCGACAACAAAAACAAACACTCTCACGCACGTCAACATGTAGCAGGTGAAGAGCCTGGTGAGCAGCCCTTGCCGCGGCCTCCGTGTGCCTCAGCAGCAGCACGCACGCGACAACGCCAAGGGAGGCGTCGGCAGCGACCCCGAAAAGCCAGTGGCTCAGCCCCACGAGCCCTTCCACCTGGGCGACGGAAGGAGTAATGCGACGGTTGTGGGACTGTAGTCACACTCGTCCAAGGTCTCTCGCGGGCTCCGCGGTGTGGATATCATTAATATAGGGTATATGTGACTGGGTAAGATGAAAAGATCGTCTCCGTTAAGGACGAACGCGGAGACCGAAGCAGGTGACGAAATATACCATACCCCCTGGAACGATTATCCAAGTTCGAATAGTCCACACAGCAGAAGATAGGTTATGGTGCCATGATGTTGTTGTTGTTTTTCTTCACATTAAACTCGTGTCAGTTGTCCCAAAATCTAGCAAAGACTCGGTCCGTGGTCACAAAAGTGCTAGAGCCATCAGAAGATCCAAAGAACACACACACTATTAGCAAGAGAAGGGTACACAAGCCCGAGGAGGTACACCTACAATCCCTGCAGCACGTTTGAGTGCTCACAACTGAATTACACGCCCACACACAATACAATTCGACGACAGCAGCAGCATCACCCCCCTTGTCCCTTATAAAACCAAAATGGATGTTTGTCGACTACAGCGTACTTCTGTCTGAAGTGCGCTCTGTACAATAATAACACCATGGTGCACGGTACACAAGCTCGTGGCATGCAGCTGCTGCCTGAAGTGCTGTCAGAATGAGTCCGTGGACATACAATGAAGAAGAACACCCAACCAAAGTCATCATTGCAATTGACAATCACCCGAATTCATCCAGATCATCTGTGGTAGGCACAGCAGTGTAAGCATCGACACTGACTAGAAATCGTTCCACATTGAAGGGGTCTTCCACGATGCAGGTACACAATTAAGGCACCCGGGTTATCCGCGCCATCTCTGCCGCGTCTCTCTACAAAACCAGTGACGTCCTCACACACACCCCAACACCTATATTCAGGAAAAAAACGGAAAATAATTGACAACACAAGAGATGTTTGTCCGTGCGCCACGGTTCGATGCCGTCCGCCTGCTCCGGTTCCGCTGCTCCGGTTCCGCTGCTCCGGTTCCGCTACTCCGGTGCCGCTGTGGCCAGTCCTAGCACGACCAAACTCGACCCGCTCCGCTTCGTACACGCTCTCGTTGCTGTCCTTCCCAGTCGGTTCCTCGCTTTCTCCCTCGTTGCACTTTCTCGGTCTGAAGATTCTCGCGCCGAAGGGTCAACCAGCCCAATCAGCTCGTCACCACCTGTCCCCTCCTCCTTTGATAGCAAAACCAGGCTACTGAGACAGCACAGCTCCCTCTAGCAAACCTAGGGCCGTGCACATAGTGCCCGTCCACCTTTCTGATGACGTCTGCCTCCGGGCACAAAGATGAGATGGGCATTGCTGCCTACACCGACGGCCTGGAGGCCCGCGCATCTGCACCTTTGTACCTGACGCACCAGTGCCGACCCAACTCCACCACTACCCACGCCTCGCAGCGGGTGCGCCGCAGCAAGAAGGGATCGGTCCCTTGAGGGTGAGTCTAGCCCTGCTCGCTAGAGGCCCCCCCCCCCTCGCTACGGGTCATGCCTACGCAAACCTTCCCGAGGCAGGGAGGGGAAAGAGCAGTGAAGCGGCGGCGTTGGAACCGGCTCGTCGAGAGCTTTCCGACAGCCCAATCATGTTTTTCTGCCACCCTCTTTGTCGTGGCGCAATCGAGCTGTCATCGAATCGGTCCAGGGGGTGTGCTATCTTACGTCACCTACGGTACCACCACCGCCGTCCATCCCATCACAAGTACGGGCCTCAGAACCAAAAGACTCCTCTTTCACCGTTGACAAATTCACCCGATGCCCAGCTGCTGGCCAGTGTGGAAAGTTACCAAAGGTATGCTACACAGAAAAACGTCCTGAACTGGGTACGCTACACAAAACCGCTGCTTTAGCCTTCACAAGCAAGCCCATTATCCAGCCGGTTTTTTTCCCAATCAAGACTTCAGCATATCTCCTTGGCCTGTGGTAATACCTCCAACGATTAGGAGTGTTTCTTTCTGTGACAATAGGTGTACTCTTTGATTGTATGTGTACTTCCGTAGTTCCTAAAAACCGCTGCCAGTTGGAAGTACGGCAGGGGTTGTTCGTTGCCAACCGCTGCCCAAATGCAAAGTACGGCATGGTTGTCCGTTTCCCAAAACTCGCTCACACGAGGTTATTCTTCCTACAGATAAATCTTGAGTCCGTGCTACGTAAACCCACGGCCCATCGAGGGTTCGGTACGGCAAAAGCGCTGCTCGTTTGCCAAACTGAGGGTAATAGGGGTAGGGTTAGACGGCAAGGGCTGTTCGTTTCCCAAACTGAGGATGATAGGCTTGTAGGGTTAGGCGGCAAGGGTTGTTCGTTTGCGAAACTGAGGGCAATAGGGTCAGGGTTAGGCAGCAAGGGTTGTTCGTTTGCGAAACTGAGGGCAATAGGGTTAGAGTTAGGCAGCAAGGGCTGTTCGTTTGCCAAACTCACCCGTCTCTCCGCGGGCTGGTGTCGCTCCTTCCAGCACCTGCTCAGCCGCAGCGGCAGCGACAGGGCCCCCCTGAGCCGAGCCGCGAGGTGCGCGCAGACCAACGATGCGTCGGAGGGCGAACGCCACCTGTGTCCGGAGTTCGATTTTGTACAAGCAAGGAAGGGGCGTTAAAGTTTGCTGAAAATTACGGGGAGGGTCTCTTGAAGGCATCCATCAAAACAAACAAAAACTCGTCCCAAAAAGGACGTGTGCTGTAAGGGTTTGTTGAAAATTATGGGGAGAGGGTCTTTTGAAGTCCTTCAAAATGCACCAAAAAAATTCCTCTAAAGGGGTGTGTGCTGTACGTGAGGGTTTGTTGAATTTACGGGGAAGGTTTTTTGAAGTCCTTCAAAACTCAAAAACAAAATTCCTCCAAAGAGACGTGTGCTGTAACGGGTTTGGTGTAAACCCTGGGAGGTGTTACAGAATTCACGAAAGTATCGGGTAGTATTTCGAAAGGGTCACAGAAGTCACAGAAGTGCAGGCATGGGTATCTACCCTGGGGAAAATATTTGCACGTAAGGGCGTGTGTCCTGTACAAATTGGTTCTTGCAATCCCACGGGAGGGGCTTGGAAGTCCTGCCGAGCTCAAAGTGTGAAACTGTGAAGGCGTTGGTGAATAATGCCGAGTAGGTCGTTGGACGCCATGAAGAAACTCACAAAACCGTCGGGTAGGACGCGGAAGCGTGTGTGTCACAGAACTCGCAGGAATTCCGGGTAGGGTTTCAACACGTGCCACAATACTCACGGTACGGGGATACACCCGGGAAAAGCACGGGCTCAGATCAAGCGACATGAGGTGACACTCCCCCATACAGGACTCAATATGACCACCAAGGTGCGACCCTGCCGAAAAAAAAAAAAAATCGCACTCGTGACCCTTAATATAACCGGGGCAGGGCACGTCGGACGTCCTTGGAGCAGCCGAGCTAGGAGGCGCAAAAATATGGTGCCACATGCGTACAGGGCGCACACCTCAACGCTCAACACCAAGCGCGAAGCGCCGTGAGGTAAGAGTGGGCGAGTCGCATGGAGGGTGCGCTGCATCCTGCGAAGGGTGTTGGGCATCTTGTGCTTACTTCCTCGCATACGGATGAACGCTGCGAATGTCTCGAGTCATGCTCTGGTGTGTTCACTTCCAGAGACTGCCACGCATGAACCTGCGATGCATTCCAGTGCGACGCAAAACTCTCACAGCTCATCTCCCAGGGGCGTCCAGACGACCTTGCTCTCCAGGACCACCACACCCAAGAAAGCCATCCAGCTCGAAACCCTCAGGAGCAGGCAGCACCCGTCCAGGAGGACGCGCCCGGGGATGCTGACCACTCCCCCCCCGATCGATCCCACCACGGTGCCTCCCCCCTCCATTGGCCCCGCCGATTGCGACGCGTCGTACCCGCTTCTTCTCTTCCGCGTACCCCTCGGGTCTCGAACTCGCTTCTTACTCCGAGGCATCGGAGGCCTCCCCGTCGCAAAAGGCGCCCCCCCCCCGCCCCCCGCTACTGCGGTGCCCCCTCCCGTCGCGACAGCCCGTGAAACCGCCGCTTCGGTCTCTCTGCTGCAAGACCTGGAAATGGAAGGCGGTGCGAAAGGCTCGAGGAGGGGCTCTTCGCTCCTGTCGGGGGAGGAAGAGGAGGAGGAAGGGGAGGCCTCGTCCGCGAAGGTCACCGACCTGCGCACGGACCTCCCGCTCCCTGCTGCGCCTCCCCCGTCCCCAGCCACCGGCATTGTAGAATTCCTCCTCCCCCGTTGAACACCGTCGGCCACCGTAGTGTCACCGGTGGCGGCGGCCGCGGCGGCCGCGGCGGCGGTGGCGGGGGCCGCGCCAGCTGCTGCTGAGGCGGCATCATCAGCCGCCGCAGGACTTTCCCTTTCTTCTCGCTCGCGCCGCGCTCTACCTCCCCCCTCCCCCTCTCCCCCTCCCTCGCCGAGACTTGAAAGCCTCCTTGCCGGCGGCGTGGGCGATTGCCCCGCCCCTCCGGGCGCCGCAACGCCAACACTGAAGGCAGGGGACGAAAACTCTCCATCCCCGGGGTAGGGCGTTTCGTGAGCAGCGGCAGCGGCGGCGGCGGGGCCCTTGCTCCTCTTACCCTCCAAGAGGAGGATGTCCCGCAGGATTGTCCGCAGCGCGCGCTCCAGGGTCAAGGCGCAGCTTACCTGAGGCGGCGGCGGTGACGGCGCCAGCAAATATTAGTGTGGTGTTGACGGGAGAGGAGGAGGCTTGTGCACTGAAACGAGCTCGCGCTTGCGGCACCGCGGCCGTTCTAAACCAACCCAGCCAACACACAATAATATAATGTACTACTCCCACTTTTCTTAAAATGTAAATTACCAAGACGGGGACATTGCTGTCGATTTAAGGCCGCGTGAATGGTGTTGGGGCTGACGTGCACTGATTTGTATGCAAAGGTAATACCAAGGGTACACACGACATCGCTCTCAATTCAAGGTTGCCCTGAGGTGACCCGACTCCCCACTCAAGCATGCACCCCTAATCAGGAGCACTACCCACGCACGCATGCCCCACGGGCGGGGGGGCAGCAGATAACCCCCCAAAATATTCTCGCTTCGCGCTTGGTGATATGATACCCTGGTCCGGGGAAAACCCGGCGTGCTCCGCCCCGGCTTTGTAGGGATGCGAGGTCAATGGTCTACCGACTACGGCATGCACGGCAACGAGTACACCCCCACCCCATCTCGCCTGTCGTATGGCGAGGTCCAGATCCGTGGGGTCTTCCCCCCCGACCCCGACCCCGCCCCCACCCCCCATCAGCAGGGACGCCGCGTCGTGAGCAAGGCCGCTCGGGTTTCCAGTTTCCCGTGCGCTAGGCGACACCAAGGCCGTGCCGTGGCCGATGCGTCCCCGCCGCAGGCCACCGCTGCCGCGACCGTTGGTCCCGCTGCTGCCGCCAGCTGCAGCGGCGGCGGCGGCGGTGCTGGTGGTGTCGGTGCTGTCGCCTTGGGAGATACTAGCGTGTTGTCGCGAGCTGCTCCGGCTGCTGCTGCTGGCACCGCCTCCGCTGGAGCTGGGTCTGCTGAGGGAGAGGGGGGGGGTAGGGGGGGTGCACTCATAGTCGTGCATGCCGTAGTCGTTAGAACATTGACCTCGCATCTCTACGAAGCCGGAGACGGAGCACGCCGGGTTCTCACCGGACCAG
>CACKRE030001787.1:87558-101772 GCA_902602495.3 Ectocarpus sp. CCAP 1310/34 | reverse complement strand
CCTCGCATTCTACGAAGCCGGAGACGGAGCACGCCGGGTTCTCACCGGACCAGGCTCTCACATCACCAAGCGCGAAGCGCCGTGAGATATTCGGCGAGTCGCATGGTGCGCTGCATCCTGCTAAGGGTGTTCGGCATGTTGTGCTTGCTTCCTTGCGTACGGATGACAGCTGCGTAAGACTTAAGTTATGTACTGGTGCTTCCCTTCCTGAGACAGTTATAAGCACTGTGTAACTGCCTCGAGGGTGCTTGACCATTTTAACACAACGTGGTGCAATCATTCCCCTTGCGCGGAGTGAGGGTTCTCGACCCCGCACAACATGTTCTACTGGACCACCATTGTGGCTACTGCCAAAAAAAAAAAGAGGAAAAAAAAAAAAGGTAACCTGGTTGCCGAGTTCACGACGTGAATTGGCTTGTTTTACAACTTCGTTGCCAAGCGACGAAAACCCAACCCCGATGGCGAATACCGGGGGGGGTGTAGCGGGGGTGGGAAAACACCACGGGAAGGGGCAAAAAAGGATCACGATAGAAATGAACGGTTCCGGAGGGCATCGAACCCTCGACCTCGCGATTAACAGTCGCACGCTCTGCCACTGAGCTACGGAACCCCTGCAGGACGATATGGACCGCCGGGGGATCTGGCATGTTTCAATGACTGATGGCGTTGCCAAGCAGAGAGCGGCGGTGGCCTGAGCAGTAGCAAAGAGCCAGACTGATGAGTAGCATGCGCGGCAGCGGGCAGTACTCGCAAAAGAGCCCTAGCGTCAACTACGACAACACTGCGACGGTTTTGGTCTGGAGTCGAGGACGAGCACGGACAGAGAGTCTCCGAGAGAAGATAGACTTACACTTGCGAAATCGTGCTTCCACAATGACGTTCTCCGACTAACCTCGCTAGTATATAGCCTCTGTTAGACGAGCATAGTGGATGAGTCTTAAGTTTTTATCTAACAAAAGAGATACTCGTAGGCTCTCAGCCTCCCAGCGGGATCATTGGTTGATGGGGATCTCCCGGGCCGGATCCCTCGCCAGGCGCTGCTGATAAAGTAGGTAGGGGGTGCTTCAAAGGTGGTCCAGCCGGTGTTCGAACCCGTGCGTGTATCTATTGTTAGATAAAGACATATCTACTATGCTACTCAAACAGCTTACTACCTTATCAGCAGCGCGTGGCGAGGGATCCGGCCCGGGAGCCTATCACCCAATGATCCCGCTGGGAGGCTGAGAGCCTACGAGTATATCTTTTGTTAGATAAAGACTTGACACATATCCACCATAAACACAGCAGCACTCTGCCCTGCAGTGCGTCTACTTCAGTCCTCCGGACGGGCTCACCTGTTCACACCGACGTCAACCTTACGGTCCCCCCCACCAACCCCGGCCGCCGCTCCGTGGCCGGCTTCATCACGAGCGCCGCTCGCACCCGCCGTCGACGCCGCCGCAGAGAGGGGGGGCTCCGCAGCATCGTCAGCGGCTCGAGACAAAGGGCTGCCGTCCTCCCCGTGCGAGTTGTTTTTGTCTGCGGCGGCAACACTCGCTGTGTCATCTTCGTCACCGCCCCCGCCGCCGTCGCCGTCCTCGTCTCCCGAGGAGGCGTTTCTCTTGATCGTCGGGAGGTACTCCAGCACGTCGGGGTTGCATGGCCGGTACAGCACCACATAGCAGCAGGTCCTGGCGGCAGGCACACGGCGGGGGCGGACGGGGGCGTGTGGGAGAAGGAGGCGCGTACTCAATGTTTCGCACGCCTTAGCTGTTAGATCATGCAGCCCCGGGAGGACAGAGCCTTGTTCCCACAGGACCGACAGCCAATCGGGGGGGAAGGGGGCCGCGCAGAGTATGAAACTGGGCGACAACGGGGGGAGGGAGTCTGCTTCCGCAAAGCAAAGGACGAGCCGTGCCTCTCACTGATGCTGACAATGGCATCCATTTTTGTTGTGCCGATCACTCCTGCTGCTGCGGCTGGGCCGACACTCGCCTGTAAGCGCAACCGCAGCAGTAGAGCGAACGCAGCACCGGACGGCCCCTGCTCTGCCCCACGGTGAGCCAGATGTTGGCGCTTTGCCTTCGTGCCGCCGCCGCAGCCGCCGCGCGGCCGGCACCATCGTCGTGGTAGGAGTCGTAACCCGCACCGGTTCCGCTGGCCCCGCCGCCGCCACCGTGCTGAGGACGGGAGGGCCTGATAAGAAAACGAGAAAGACGCAATATGAGCACTCAAGACGTAGTGCGAGGACAAAAGCGCGGGAAAGTGTTACGATTGTTTTCGTCCGGGGACCGGAAGACGTGCGCCGCAGGCTGCACGGCGGACGGCGGTACGTTCGAGGACGAAGACGATTTTGACTTGAGCACCGAACCATCGAACCAACAGCCCCAAGGAGCATCTCATCGTGCAGGTCGACCATGGCCCAGATAGACACCCCTGCTGTACTCCTCCCTCTGCAGTCTCACCCATTGGGTAGCCACTCTCCCAGGACGGTAGGCGGGGCCCCGTCGCTGGAGCAGAAGTCGTTCAGGGTACGGCAGCGGGGGTCCGCAGACAGTAATTCCAGAGCACGCTCGGTCTTCAAAAGGTATGGTACGCAAGATAAACGGGTCGAGGCGGCGGCGGCGGCGGCGGCGGCGGCGGCGGCGGCGGTGGAGGGGGGGGGCGAGTTGCAAACATGATCAGCTTGCAAGGGAAAGGGGGGTGCGAGCAAAAGGCAACAGCAAACTAACGACAACGGCGGAAGCTGAAAACAGCACATGGCAACAAAAATGGTATTGCGATACCTCGGGGAAAGAATGCAACAGACAAAACAATTCATGAGCACCCAGGGGTGGGGCGTTCCATTGCACGTTAAGGCCTCGACATCACGGGTGACGGGCTTCTGATTCCCCGGGGGGAGGGCTGCTGCCTCCCTTCCCACGCCAGGAACTTCCAATCGGGCGCATGCCACGAGACGCGTGCTCTCGCTCCGGTGTCATCGACCCACCTCGCTCGGAGCGATCGCCTGTTTTACGCAAGGGACCGAAAGATGTCTTACCTTGCTAGGCCGGTTCGTGCTCTCTCGAGACGAAAGGCCTCAGACTACATGCAACAGCTGCCTTTGGTTGAGCCTGTCAACCACACGGGAGATCGCTGCTCGGGGAACGAACCGTACAAGCATAGGTTGGTCACCATGACATTGTCACTATCTGTAATCTATCCCCGGCTCTTCCATCGGTGGAAGAGATGAATCTGTTGTGTTTTTGAAGGAACCATGAAAGAAGAGGGGGCCGTCGCCAAAGGTGCACGCGGAATGGTGCCCCACATAGCACGACGTCACCCAGATAATTCCAGCAAGCCGTAATCCCGCTCACAGGAAAAATCAAAAAGGGGGTTCCTCTTCCTGGGAAGAGGCGCCGCGCCCAGTGCTGTGCTGTACCTGGGCGAGGGTAGGGAGACCCGTCTCCGCGTCTACGGTCACGAGAGTCACCACGAGGCACTTGAACGCCGCGGTGTTCCAGCCGATAAGGTACCCCCTCCTGCCGCCTTCCGTCGTTGACGGGTGTGCCGGCAGCGACGGGTAGAACGGCATGCATGCGGCGCGCAGACACACGACAGTTCGGGGCAGGGCAAACGAATCGTGAGGGCAAGAGTACAGACAAACGAAAAAAGCGGCCTACCTTGCCGCGTACATACAGTGGGGGGGCCTCTATAGTGCCGGTCGAATAGTGCCGAGTGCGGTATGGTGCAAGTGATGTTTTCGGCTCGCATACACTTGATATATATATCACGTCGTTCTGTACTCTGAATAGTGCTGGTAATACATAGGGACACACCCCGGCACCATGGAGCCCCCCCCACAAAAGTTTTTTCGTTGACCCACTTCCATGTGCGACTGGTGTCTTTCTGATGGTCACCCGGTCATCGCATACCCTCAAGACCGGACGGAGCTCGAAGCTCGACTGCTCCAAAACCGTCGGGTTGCAGCAGCACTGGTTCCGTCTTAGGGCTAGTTGCGGGAAGATCCCACCCGAGTGCTAACTTTCACGTGGTCGATTGCTGTCGTGGCGGCCTCTCAGCTATCGAACACTAGAGCTTTGAAAGGCGGTGCCGTGTGTGGCATGATCCGCAACATGAAGAGGCATACACCAGTACCGTATATGACACAAGATAACACACCCCCTGGACCGATTTTCAAAGCTCTATTACTCCACGACGAAGGGCATGCATAAACGAAATGATATATTTTCGAACAGCTCTCGACGAGACGGTTTCAACCCCGCCATTTTCGGCGCTGTGACTGTTTCTGCAGTTGAGAAATCGAGCTTTGAAAACTGGTCAAGGGGGTGTGTTATCTTGTGTCATATACGGTAGTAGTGTACAGCATGACGCAACACCTAAAGGAGTCCTAGCCAAGCGAGATGAAGGCACGGGTCGCTTGATGCTCCTGATCCACGATTGTGAAGGACCGGAATACTGCCTTTCTGGGGAAGAAAGAGGGTGTCTGAAGTAGATGCAGCTCCAACCTCTCAGGGGGCACGCAGGTAGTTATTGATGTGAGGTCGGTCGTTAGGAGGTATACCTCGCGGCCATCCCACGCACGGCTCTCGAAAAGGGTACACCCTAAATACGCCAAGTGGCAGCACCATCCCTTACCACTAGCCTACCCTCAAGATCATAGTTCCACACTTCCAAATCCTGGAAAGCTGACCTAAGAATCAATCGATGATATTGTATGATTCTTCCCTGAACCCACGAACCAGGGAGAAAGGGGGAGGTGTTGCTGCAGGAACAACTCCGATAGCTGTCCTCCCTGAACCCGCCAACCAGAGAGAAAAGGAGAGGTGTAGCTGCCGGAACAACTTCGATAGCTGTAGGTCCCGATACGGAAGACTTGGCCTCGGTCGCACCGTGGAATACCTTACAAGTGCTCTCCCCAACAAGTCACACCACATAACCTCAGCAGGCACTTGGGGAGGCCTGTGACTACCGTAGGTTGCGTAAGATATCACACCCCCTGGACCGATACAAAGCTCGATAGGTTATGTACACTCGGCGAGAAGCGGCGACTGTGCCGAAAATTGCAGTGTTGGGACAGTCTCGTTGAGAGCTGCGCAAAAAAGTATCATTTGACATTGGCCTTCTCTTGGTCGTGGAAAAACCGAGCTTTGAAAATCGGTCAAGGGTCCAGAAGGTGTGTGGTATCTCATGCAACTTGAACACATGGTAACGTCGAGCAACGGAAGGAAAACACAATATACCACCCCCCCCCCGCGTAGGCGCTACAACAACTGCTGTAGTTTCCTTGAGGCCAAATAAAAACGCTATGGGTTGGACGGCAAGAGCGGGAGAGATTGCACAAAATAATGGTACGCAGGATTGTGTGCACTGGGATAGCTGCTGTACCGCTGTGTTGAGCACACCGAGCAAAGGAAAAGAGATGCACCACTTACCGAGATTGAGGCAATGTTCTGGCCAAAAGATCTGTGAGATGAAGCGACTGCTACTGCTGGAACCAGCAAATCCGATACCACCCCCGCTTCCTCCATCGCTTCGAGCTTCCATGTTGCGTGCAATAGGCGAGGGATGGGAGTGTCGCCGAGCACACACACTTCGAGCGGCTGCAGCACAGCACCTGAGAGCACCAAGAAACAAGAAGGAAAGGCTAATTTGCCCGCCCCCCCCCCCTGTTCCCCAGACCAGAACGCCTTTTCGGTGGCCTATTCCGTGTGGTGCGGTGCGACTTTTTCATACAAAACGATTACTCTACATTCTTCCAATCAGTATCCTGTCGGCCGGCGGCCATACTTGTGATGGTGTTAATCGGACACGGGAGACTCCATCGGACGCGCTCGGGGGTATGCGATTGGACGACGTGCTGTTAGCTGGTGAGTTGTATCCTCTCCCAGGCGATGTGTTCGGCGAGGACCATCAGGCACACTCCAGCAACTCCGATGGATAACTCCGATGTGCAGCAAGCAACGCTACTAACGTCTAAACATTTAAATCTGGTCTTGCCACTGGTGAACATGTGACACAACCACGTGTCTATTGGCCCGTACTACTGACTGCACGTATGCATGTACTGCGTCCTCTGTCCTCCCATATGGCACGCGCCAAATGCGGGGCCACGCGCCACACACGACCAAAAAAAAAAAACGGCGACCAAATAGCAGAAGGTTATAGATTTGCCGACACCATCTCTCAGCGCGCACAAACTCAACATAGCACTGCTGCTGCTGTCGCGAAGAAGCCAGGACACACATCTATCCCACACGCGAGGCTGCCACCGGGGGTGAGCATGGATGAATGATGGATTGTCGGAGTGGCAGTTGCCGGCGCAGCTGTTGGATCCAAACCACCCAACCGCTAACGTGCATCGCGTGTTGTGACCACCTTCCGGTTGCCCTCTCGGCAGAGACTATTCAGCAGGCACAGCAGCAGCAGAGGGTCGGTCCTCTGTCAAATCTTCTCGTAGTAGCGAAGACCTCACCGTGAAGTTGAAGGTGTGTTTGCAGCAGGCATTAGTCATAAGTGACGAGAGCAAAGAATAGGTCGGCCATGTCCGTCCGCCGATCTTTTCGGCGAAAGCTGCGTGCTATTGTGTCCTTTAGGTGCAACAACGTATGTAGAAGCGTAAAACCACAGATGGCGCGTGAATCTCTGCCACAAGTAGGAGCACGAAATCAGAACCGATCAAAGTAGCAATGCATAGATAGCTGTATTGCCTTTGGCACCACTACTACCTGGCTGTTGGGATAGTCTCTCTACTGCAGTTGTTGAGGTCGTCATGTAGACTATGTATGTGTGTCTGGCTCAGGGACAGTGTACGGAATGAAAATGTTGTATGTGCGCACATCTGTGTGCATCCATTCCATTACGACCATGACTGAAACTCTCTCCACAAAAGAACGGCCCTTGCGACGGGAGGCAAACGAAACACAGCAGTTCGTGCTGCAGTTTATGGTTCACAACTGCCTGCCTCTCACGAACGCCTCTCGCATATTGTTCCTACTTCCATCGGTGCTATGTACAGCAGTAATGTAGTCTAGCCAGTTCAAGAACCTCAACTTGCTGCCCTGCTTCCGTTCGTTTTCCTGGCGCGTTGCGCACACAACGCCAACAAGGTAAAGCACCATCATGTACACTTCTTCCTCCCTGGCGACAATCGCCACCGCGAGCCTGCTCGCGAGCTGCGCCTTCGCTGTGACGACGACCTCTGCCACTACTGCCACAACTACGTCGGACACTCCCATCTTCGCCGAGACCTTCGTGTTCTCTGTAGATCTTCTCGAAGGCGAGACAGGCTACTACAAGGTCGAGGGCTACGATGGAGTGCAACCAGCACTCACCATGGTCAGGTGCGTGATTCATTTGTGATTTCCATTCCGCCCCGCTCCCTCTTTCTCTTTCAACTGTCCTTATGCAGTAGCCCGGTAGTTATCATGTGGCTCAGCATGTAGTCTACGCAACGTATGCCTAGCTTGTCTCTTGCCTATGTCCTTATCCTGAAACTCAGTACATAGTCTAGTTAAGTCGCTCGGCAAGCAGCTCTACGCAAACTAGCTTGTTGTGTGTACGCAGGGGCTATTTTTGCGGATGTATATATAGACTATTGACTATATTCTGTACGGGTGGTAGGATGCGATGTTATATTATCCAGACCACGAACTTATTTTCTTATTTTGTTCTTGCGACAGCTGTCGTTATCACGTCGCTCAGCATGCAGTCTACGTAAGCTTGTGTGGATACGCAGGGCTTACGTATGTATCCTGTAAGGTTCGTTAGATGCGATGCTACATCCAGACCACGACTTTATTATGTCAACAGCTAGCTGTTCGGTGACAAGTATGCAGACTGAGGGTTACGACGTAATTACTAAGTACATTGGAGACTATGTGTCTTCCATGAATCTTTGGGTTGGTTGGGATACATACGCTGCATTTTACCGAGAGACGCGATTTTTTCCGAGCCCAGTATCACAGATGGAGGATATGATTATTTGTCTCGCGCGTCTCTCTGCCTCTGGCGTTAATTTTCAACAAATAATCTACTGTACCTACAAGGCCGGCGGACGCGGCTACGCCCCCCCACGTGCTCCGTTTGACGACCGGTAAATGTGAGGTAGCAGGTGCAGGCTTCAAGCGCAGTACTGCACCAAGTAGGGCGCACGGTGGTTGAGAGGTGGTGGTACAGCAGTTAGCCCCCGCGATCAAGAAACAAAGCTAAACAAAGGCTCAATTTAATTTCCACGACAGATCAGAAAACAGGGTTGACTCAGCTCAATCTGGGCCACAACATTAGAAACGTCTCAGTAAGAAACAGGAGCGACCGCTACCGTACTACACATGGATAAATTTAGGGCGTGTGCTGCAACGTCCCTTCGCTGGACAAGGAACTCGGAATTCCCTTTTCCCTGTGCCGTGTCGTTGTGCCCTTTGTCACGTACGTACACCACATTTCCAGGAACGCGGAACAGTTCCGCGCAGCGCGCACCGGCTGCCCGCAGGTACTCACCCCAAAGGCAACAAATTGGAGAGAAATAAATACATACACAGAACGACTAGACTACACCCATTCGAGATATTTCCACAGTCAACGAATACAACCGGACCATTGGATGCAGAAAGACGAGCGGTTGGTAGGATGGGGGAGGGGTGTATGTGAAGGTATTTGAAGGAAGCTGTTGACGAGCGCACATCAAACACATGCGCTGTTGTAGGTATCGGCTAGACAGGCTGTACCCGTCGTGCAATCCGCACCCTCGACAGTGCTGCTCTGGAACGCTTCCTTTTTGAGTTGCGGTCCACCGCGGCTTGCAATTTCTTTGACACTCTTTTACGTTTCACCATACATTGTACAGCGCCTATACAAGCATCCGCCGCCGTTTTTTTTGCGAGACACCTGATGATGGTGGCCATACCTATAGGCTACGGCTTGAACTCGCATTAGTAGCATGCAGCACCTGCGGCAGCCACATGCATGCCTTAGAGGATCACACACATCCCACCACGTCCTGAATTGCCACCGAAGAGCCTGTTAGCTAATTTTATCTCCCTCGAGGTGGTAGGCCTGTGCGCGGTAGGTGTTTTTTTTTTTTTGTAGTTGCCAATAGAACACGGTGATTGTTGTTTGTAGCTGCCCGAAAAAGTTTTGCGGTGAAAAGCGGTGATGAACAAGAATAGAAGCGAGCTGCTGCAAAGCACCTCTCGGACACTTTCGGTGCGCGAGGCGCCTCCCGTTTTCGGTGACCGGCCATTTTTTTTTTCGGTGATCGAAATTCCTCCGTTTTCGCGGTTCCTTTTTTCAAGGTCAGTGATTTTGGCGACCGCCTACACAAAACTGCGCCGTTTCTCCAGCGTGGTGCTTAGGTTGTGTGTAAACGGTGCTCCTGTTCTGTAGGTAAGGTATTTGTCTGATAGGGTTTCGGGGTAAGTAGTACCCACGGAGCTCCTTAATATGGAACTGTTTAAAAAATGCACGGTAAAAATCGGCGAGCGTCGGCAAATATCGGCGAGGCGCCTCCCGTTTTCGGTGATAGTCCACTTTGTTTCGGTGATTCAAATTCCTCAGTTTTTTTCGGTCACTTGGTTCAAATTTGTTTGGGGTGTCGGCGCGTGTACTATGTTATCACGCTCGCGGGCTCTTGTCGAGAGCGTGTTGCACAAAGGAGTGACTCAAGTTCCTTGATTAACTATTAACGAGTGACAAGCATGAGCAGCAGGCAAGAAGGACCTGCTGCTGCACACACGTCTGCATATACCCAAACCTATCATATCTGCGTACCCCCTCGGATATCTCGGAGATCTGTATCCTGCCGAGTACATACACAAACAGCCCCCCTACTCGGTACGAGATACGATCTACGAACCTTCCGTACATATCGCCAGGTAAAACGGCAACAAAACCAAAACCATTCATCTTTCATATTCACAAATCATCTCAACTTCCCGATCTATTGAATATTCAAATTTCAAGTTACTATTCCTCCTTAATCCACTACTATGTATGTTGGAACTTCACTAGAGTCTTAACAATCATCCCTCTCGAGAAAATGTCGTCACCAAATTCTCAAGCAGCCAAAAACCAAGAATCATCCTTAGAAAAATACTCCGCAAAGATCAACATTACATCAGAGTCACGTCATGAAGACTTTGGACGGACAACTCCGGAAAAGCGTGTCAACTATTACTTCGGACAAGATCCTCGCACAAAACCATGTTTCAGCTCATTGACCAATCTCAAATAAGCTTCGGAAGCACATAGGCCTCAACCATGTCTTACCAAAATATGCCAATTCCTTCCTTCAATATATCATTCAGAAAAACCAAAATACCAAATACGGCAAAAGAGACAAAGGTTAAAAACCCGGCGCATATTTAAACGCCAGAGGAAACTTTCACCAATTAAGCCGTTTCTCAAACAAAGAGACAACATCAATTTCTTAGCAGCCCCTGGCCACAATATCTCCCAAAACATAAAAGCTTAACAGCCCTCCTGCTGCAATAACTCCCGAAACAGAAAATGCAAGCCATCCAGTATTTCGTCTGGATTGCAAGAAACATAATACAAAACATATACCGATTGACATCTCCCCTTCAACATATCTCCGACCATGGAACTCAATCCGTCCTACAGCAATACATGCAAGGCACAACTCTCGAATACTAACAACGAGAAAACAAACAAATATCATGAACTTATCTCCGAAAGCCGCAGGTAAAACGCGGAATCGGAAACAAACAAGAAATTCTCCTCATTTTCCGCAGGTAAAACGGGGAAAACGTTTACAAAATGAACAAAAACCAAACCCGAACGTCTGCTAGAACGCTGCTTGTACTGCGACGAGGATCATGGCATCACAATCACATTCATCCCCCCCCATGATTTTCGACAGCAGTGCTAGCAGTGGTCCAACGATGTCAACTAAACCATTCGGCGTGCTGAATTCTTAGATTATCCAAACTCAATGCCCAACATATGAAAATCACAATGTAACCAACCATGCGCATCGCAACTCTAAGTCTACGTCGACACAGTTCTCAAACTCATGGTTTTCAAAAAACAAAACAAAACCAAACCTAGAAATAACCCAAACACAATAATTCTCACAAACGTGCCTGAACCGCGCGTAGATCCAGAGCTGCGTCGTTGCAACCATCGGTCATCCCCCACTGGAGCTCCCGATCACGAAGTCTCTTACTTCCTCCTCTGGAGATCCCGATCACCAAGTCTCTCACTTCATGCCGCACACTTCTGCCACGATCGATCCTCCCTTCCTGGCATTACCCCCCATCGTCCCGCACGACGTAGATGCCATTGCTCACGGTCGGATGGGCGCCGGGATGCCTTGCACCGGCGGACAACGCCCCGATGCCGCCGTCACCGCTGCCGTCGCTACTGTTGCCACCTTCGTCGCCATGGCCCAACCAACAGCTATCCTCATCGCACTCGTCCTCCGGCTCTTGCGCTGCTGACGCTTTAGCCGCAATTCCCTGCGTCCCAACCGGCTCCCACACCGCCGCCGCGGGCAAGACTCTGCTGCCGGCGGTCGCCGCTCTCGCCGCCGGTGCTGCCGTCCATGCCGTTGCTCCCGCCGCGAGTGCCTGCGCCCCGGCCGTCTCCCCTGCCGCCGCCGCGGGGAAGATTCTGCTGCCGGGGGTCGCCGCTCTCGCCGCCGGTGCTGCCGTCGATGCCGCTGCTCCCGCCGCGAGCGCCTGCCCCCCGACCGTTCCCCCCGCCACCGTAGTGGGGAAACCACCATCAACGGTCGCCGCTCCTGCCGCAGGTACTGTTCCCCATGCCACCGCGCCAGCTGCAAACACGGGGAGCATCGCCTCCTGTCGATGCCTTTGCCTCCTCCAGCGTCGTCGCTTCCGCTGCTGGTGCGGCATAGCGTCGTTGCCATTCGCGTTGAGACCCTCTCCGTCACCGACGGGCACGTGCTGTTGCATGCGGTCGATTGTGGAACACATGCGGCGCCGATGGCCATACTCACCGCAGGCAGTGCAGTTGCCTTCAAAGCGTCGTGGCGCATTGCAGTCGCCAAGTGAGTGTCCATGCCTCCCGCATCTCACGCACTGATGAACGACACCAATCAGAGCACCCTGCGGCGAAGCTGACTCCTCTTGCGGGTACACAGCGTTGCGCCCACAGTCATAGAGCCCCCCAGATCCCCACGTCGGGAAGTTAGGAGGTGGGTAATGTGCAGGTGGTGGCTGAGGACGAACCCACTGCTGCTGCTCCCGCTGTTGCCGCCACCGCCGTTGTAGTCCCCCCTGACCGTGGCCACCATGACCGGACCCAAGCCCACCAACCGTCACCGCTGCCGCCGGTGCCGCCTGCGCTTTGCCCAATTCCTTCATCATGACCTTGTTGGCGTATGCCGCGCGAACAACGTTTTCCACCTTCGCTCGGGAAATGGTGGGGTCGGCCAGGATGGACTTGCGTTCGATATCGTACTCGTGCGCAAGCTGGCGGACAATGATGTGCACGATAGCCCGCTCAGATTTTTCGATGCCGACAGCTTTCATGATGTTGATCACTCCGTCTACTCTGGCGAAGAAGAGTTTCGGGTCCTCGCCGGGATGCATCTCAATCGTCTCAAGTCGCCTCACAAGCAACGTCTTCTCAGCGTCAAGAGTAGGCAACAGCCATTCGTGGATCACGCTCCACGCCTCAGGGACGCAGTCGCAAGCACCCAACCGTTCTTCAATGTCCGTGCCGCAGGTTGCTTCCAACATGTACCCCCACGCCCGCTGGTGAGCTGCCACCAGATGTGCACCGTGAGTCTGGTTCAGGTATGTGCGATCCAGACAACTGATAACGTTGACATAACCAGTAGATGGCATGTGGTCAAGGGTTCGCTCCAAATCCTCGACAGCCAGGAAATTCCGCATTCTCCGAAGCCAGCTCACGGCCTTCGTCGAATTCGTCGGGATTTTGGGCGGGTTGCGACTGCTGCTGTAACCGCTCAAAGCACAATTTCCGTCATTTTTCATGCTCACCCGTTGTGTACCGAGCCCAGCTCCACCAGCTGCCCCGGCAGTCGTTCTTCCGGCAGCCATTGCTCCTGCCGGTGCATCGTTCTTCTCCCTTAGATGCCCATATTCCATCTCCGTCCAGTAATTCTCCCACATGTTCTTCCTCCGCCGCTGCTGCCCTTGTATTCCAAACTCTGTTCCCTGGATCTCCTTGCGCGCGCGGGCAAAAACCGCCCGCTGCTGCTGCCTTTGTGTTCCGGTGCCTACCTCCCGAACCTTTCCCTACCGACGTCAGCTGACTCCACGATATCGTGTTTGGGGTGTCGGCGCGTGTACTATGTTATCACGCTCGCGGGCTCTTGTCGAGAGCGTGTTGCACAAAGGAGTGACTCAAGTTCCTTGATTAACTATTAACGAGTGACAAGCATGAGCAGCAGGCAAGAAGGACCTGCTGCTGCACACACGTCTGCATATACCCAAACCTATCATATCTGCGTACCCCCTCGGATATCTCGGAGATCTGTATCCTGCCGAGTACATACACAAACAAAATTGTTCAATTTTGCTCTGCCACGTTTGTTTTGTGGTTCAAATTCCTCAGCTTTTCGGTGACTTTTTCAAATTCGGTGATTTTCGGTGATCACCTGCGGAGCACAAGCAGGCCTACTCCAGGGATTTAATAAATGTGCAGCGAAACTACCTCAAACAGGGATCATGAAATGTCAACTTTTGTTTCCAGGAAGAAAGTTATCTTGTGTGGCTGGCCCATCAGACAGTTGTCCCGAGTTCCATGTTCCGTGTTCCCTGTCCAGAAAAGGGACGTTAGTACACGCCCTTTCGGGGGGGAGGGGAGTGTGTGGCGAACAAGAAACACCCCACAGAGTAGAGTTCCTAGCTCTCTCCTTCCTCTCTCATGTGCAACCCACCCTGTCGCAGAAGTGTATTTTTGTTGTACGGCAAAGGGGCGTGTTTTTTTTGCGGCACCCCCTGAGGAAGTGAAAGCACCAGAAAATTGATGACGTCATACGCAGCTGTCATCCGTACGCAAGGAAGTAGGCACAAGATGCCGAACACCCTTAGCAGGATGCAGCGCACCCTTCATGCGACTCGCCGAATATCTCACGGCGCTTCGCGCTTGGTGATGTGAGAGCCTGGTCCGGTGAGAACCCGGCGTGCTCCGTCCCGGCTTTGTAGGGATGCGAGGTCAATGGTCCAATGACTACGGCATGCACGACTATGAGTACACCTCCCCCCCCCCCCCCCCCCCCCG
>CACKRE030001787.1:63160-77707 GCA_902602495.3 Ectocarpus sp. CCAP 1310/34 | reverse complement strand
GTGGGACGGACGTGCAGTTCAGTTTTTGGGCACGCATACGGTGCTGCAGGGATTTTTAGGTGTACCTCTTCGGGCTCTTGCATACCTTTTTCTCGTCAGATGTGTGCGTGTTCTTTAGATCCTCAGATGGCTCTAGCACTTTCGTGACCACGGGCTGAGAGTCTTTTGCTAGATTTTGGCATTTAGCAACTGACATACGGTTTAATGTGAAGACAAACAACAACAAACAGAAAGACTAGACTACCCATTCGAGATATACCCACAGTCGAACGGGATGTGGTGGAGTCTTTTCAGTAAGTGGAGGAAAACCGGCTGGCTACTGGACTTATTTCGAGTCTTTATAAGTCTATACACCGATGATTTATCAGTGATGCCAGCTGGTGCTAAGCACAAAAACATCTGTATAGGTAAATCTACATTTTACAATACATCCCCTGTAGTTCTCTACTGGGTCAACGACAAAATATCGGGGAGAATCCCTCCGTAGTGTCGTGTACTGTAAGATGTAACCTTCACAGGGGACACGGCGCAGTAGTGTCTATTGACAGCTTGCTGGTTTTAGGAATTTAAGGAGAAATATATAATATTGATGTCATGGAAGATGGAAAGAAGGCTACAGCATTTACTCGTTTTTCAAACCTATAGATTTTTGAATTTCACGGGCGGTAGGTGTTTTACAACTACCAAAAAAATACCTTTTTGACCCTTTGGGGTAGCGTATCAGTGATGCTTACAGTAGAAGAGAATGGTACACCTGGTGCATGGTAGGTAGGGCGTACATAGCGTTCAGTTTGTATCGTGTTAGCTGGTTTCCTGGTATGTTTGGTGTTGGTAATCAGCATCAGTAGAGCACGGAAAGTGTTCAAGTGATATACATCCAATGTGGCCATTGTTGTCAACTTCCCTGGTGTTCCTCAGAGCGGTTTGCCGAAACATCTTGTCGCAACCATGTCGTAATCCCGTTGAAGAGCATACGTCATGAAGGTCAGCAGTAGGATTAATAATGCGGCGAAATTTCTGTCGTTTCGCACACTGTACCAGCCGCTGCTGGCCTGTCACGGTGTATGCGTGCTGCGTGCTGCTAGCAGCGCTATCAGCGCTGTGCTGCCAGATTGTACTATCGGTTCGTGGTATCGGCTCGCGGGGTCCCCTGCCCTCGTGCTGTGTGTTTGCGGTGTCAGCCCCCGTCGCAAGTGGGACAAGTGGGACGAGACGCTGTTGCGACGGTGTCCAGAGGTACCGACACCCAGATCCATGGCAGCAACCTGCTGCGTCGAAAACTGCCGGTACGCTGTCTGGGGCGGAGCCACAAATTGCACCGTTGTAGAGCAGCAGGACAACGACATCAGCGACAAGTATGGGTGCTGGTGCGATCCTGGGCTTGTGGAGACAGACTCGCTAGGGAATCCCAGTTGCGTAAGGAAACGTTCACTAATCGGCCTGTACGCCGTCGTTGGCGCAATCGCGGGTTTGGCTGTGGCATTTGTGCTTTGGAAAGCGAGGGCGCACCGTCTGTTGCCGAGGGCAGCTCAAGCCACGCGAAGAGCTCGGCTGCGCATGCGACTAATTGTGGTGACAAGGTGGGGTTCATGGCGTTGGCGAGTGTTTACTACCCGGGTCGCTGAAAGTGTTGAACCTCGCAAATGGGCGGAACTGTACATTTAGGGTACATGTACCATGCCATCAGGAGAGAGCACTGCTACGAGATCGAGTTTGATAGGAACCAACCGAGTACATGCAGGCTGGTAACACCCAGCAGAGGTGACAAGTTTCTTTGGTCTACTAGAGCAATATAACGAAGAGCGAAAACGTTGTTTGAAGCGAAACTTGCCTCAGTCACACGATCTTACTTGCTTTGCGGTTATAACCGAGGATGCAACAGAACAAGAATGTAGCAATACATCTAGTCTAGACTAGTCTAGTCTACATAGCTGAATGGTCGATCCTTTATTCCTGCACTTGCACACGTCCAGTTTCTACGGCGGAAGCTCTGCATCGTTGTTCTTCTTTGCAGCGGCTCGCACAAGGAATTCCACGTCTTGCGGCATTAGCCTGCTTCAAGCGCTTTACACAGTGTCCATGCCCGTCGTGATGTGTGGTGGGGCGACCACAACAGAGATTTGGCTGGACGCGCTGCCAAAGCAGGTGATTTTGTGAAACAAGAGGCGTAAATCACAATCGTGCTCCCTGTGTCGAGGAAAACGCATTTTTGGCCATCGTGAAGGGCGCAATGGGGTGAGCAAACATGTAACCACACCTGTCAAGAGTAAACCATGGACCCCTTTTATCTCTCTGGCTCGAGGCTATCTACTTGTGCACATTAAAATAGTTTGTGATGATTGCCGCGTAAGCCCTGTACACAACAGGAATTCACTACGCAAAAGCTCACCGGCCCTTTCCTCTGTCACCTGCCGGTTTGTCTCGCCCAAAACTTGTTGCCAACGTGCACTTCTCGCGGATGGGCCGTCGCGTAGTTGATTGATGCACGAGGCCACGCGGCAAGACTAAGATACATATCAGAGGCACATGATATCTTCAAGTGGGTGGGTTTCGTCGGCATGGTGACCTTCGCTTCGTTCGGCATCATGACGTTTCTCTTCTTGGAGAACTTTCTCGTATTTGTCAGAGTCACAAACTTTGTGACTTCTGTGATCAACATTACTTCGGTGAGTTTCAACGTCGTCGAAGCTCGAGGACAGTGTTACTCAAATCAACTCCCTCCCTTCCTCACCCCCGGTCAACTGCCAACGTGCTACATAGCTTTATGAATCGCCGAAACAAATCTACACGTGTTATCCCAAAGTGTAAGGTTTCACCCCAAAAGTTTATCCGCCTACCGTAGCATCACTTAACAACTCCTTGTGTGTGGAGCAGCCCCCAGGAATACTTCTGTGACTCTCTGTTGTTGCTGCGCCGACGGGGCCAACGCTCCATTGGTAGTCGAGTATTCTCTGTGCTTCAGTTCGCCGATCGACGCCTCCAAGTACCGCATAATGGTTTTTCTGGACACGCCCCTTCTCCGAACGCACATTTTTACTCCGGGCGCCCCCTTTGTTCCCGTCTGCGTGGCCCGTCGACCAGATCTTCCTCATAAACTTGGTGGCGGTCAACTTGGCCAGCGTAATATATCTCGCCAAACTCAACGTGAGCGGAAACAAGGAGTATCATGAACACGTACTTAAGCGAAGCATCAATTACGGTCCTACCATTGCCGCATGACCAAAGAACATTTTGCGTAGCCTACAATATTTTTCGGGCACAACACAAGAACATTCTTTGGCGTCATGGATGAGAGAACTATCTTGGAAGATATCTAGAGAGAGGGAGGGAGGGAGAGAGAGAGAGAGATAGACAGAGAGAGAGACCTGCTCTTGCCGGGGGATCGGTCGACAGAGATGTCAACGAAATTCGGGATCCTCAAATCTAATAATTACTTGGTTGCAACCGTCCTATCGCTTTCAACAGCGGCCACTTTTGAGGTATCAGGCTGCTACTGGTGAGTGTGTGTAAAGCTTCATCAGACGTCACCGCTTTGCCCGGCTTTTGCGCTTTTTTGCGCGTCGTTGTTTTCGCCCGGAGACAGAATACTGTGGTGTTGAACATTAGTATATCTTTAAGGATGGACGTCCACCTTGTCAAGGTCCCATGCTTCGCAGTCGCAAGTTTTCCATATTCAGACTTGGGGTACGTTCGCCACCCAGGGTGACCGCTCCGTGAAGGGTCATGACCTGCTCTTCCCGGGTGGCTTCGAAAGGGTAGGACGTCACCGATGCTGCGAAGGGACCCTACATAGGTGATAGACTTTGACTGCACCTCATCATCGGATATGTTTTAACATAGAAACCGGCAACACGCCCACGATCCGTTACCCGCTGTCTGACTCGGAACCAGGCCTCCACGTCTGCGAGGGTTTTCTACAACCGCGCACTCCGGGTCTTGTGGGCGGAAGTGCTTACGCTTAGCCTTTCGGCTGCTGTGTGGGCGGCCTCGGTTGTGGTGATGGAGTTTACGCAAGCCGGACGGGACGCCCCTGTCTATCCCGTGGCCGCGATGGTGAGATTGGAGATGACCTAAGGTCAATAGCCTCCCGTGCATCTGTACATCTCCGCAGAAGGACCAGTTGGAAGTCTTCTCCATGAGGCTGGTGCCACCCCGCTTGCCGTAAAACCTGCATGTCTTCCCAAGGTCTCCAAGGAGATTGTTTATTTTATTGCGCCTCTTTAGGATGCACGAAACGGTGTAGTGTTCGGTTTTCAAACGGTGACTTACTGGCCCAAGCCTTCGATGCCGCAATAGGACACTGTTTCCGAATATCTCAACAGGTAGTAGCAGCCATTACAGGCACTCTCCCTTCTATCCCCTCCGTTGATGCTTCTATCGGTTTTTGCTGAAGCAAGTGTTCCGTAACCGTGGCTGACGTCATCCGTCGACCATGGAATTTTCGGCCAAAGGAAATTTCCTTTCGTAAACATTTGGCCGAACAGAAAACTGCGGGCATCCACTCTCGTTCTCTGTAATTTAGCTGTTCACCATCCACGGAAACGTTCGTTCTGTTCGTCGCATCTCGTTTAGCTGAAATGGTAGCACCGTCGCTCACAGTTTCCGATCAACCCTACCCTACCTACGGCGCGGGATTCCAATATACACTCTATTCAAATATTCAACATGTTTCCCCCCTGTTCGGGCGCGTATATGTAGCTCTCGACGCGAGATGAGAGGGGATCGAGTCGTCCTTCCCTCAAACTACACCAAACCACGTCGGAACTTCACGATATTCGTGAATCCCCCCGTTCTCCTGCTGGCTTTATCACACGTCCTACTCTTTTTGTCTTGCTGTACCTCGCGATGCCATCTGTCTGTGTTTCTTCTCCAACTCCCCCTAGACGATCGACGCTACCATTGGGTTCAGCGCGGCCATCCGCTTCGCCAGGATACACGCGACGCGCCACCCTTCCTTCCAGTCCCTGCCCCAACGGCAACAACAAGCGCTCCGGCTCTCGCTGGCGCCGGGAGGCACGGGGGTGACTCACGCTCTGCGCCTGGGCGGCACGGGGAACGTTATCTCGGCGTCAACCCGTGGGAGAAGAATAGCTACAACAGCGGGGACACCGTCAGTACCGGAGGGAGAGCTAGACGAGTGGGACGACATCGGCCACTTGGCGGCTTACGGCCGGATGTCGATGGAAGAAGAGTCCCAGGACACGGGGGACAGCATCCGTAAAGTGAGGACGGTGTCCCGGGCGCTTGAGTACGCAATGAATCACCACATCCGGGTCCTGCCAACCTCTTCCAACGCCTACTTGGAAAGCGACGATGACGCCGCCATGGTACCCACGGACGCCACGCCTATCGGCGACTCGCCGCGGAGCTTGGCGCCGTCGGCACGCGTGGTGCCCGCATTGTCGGAGGGCAAGGATCAGGAAAAGCCCGTCCCTTGCTCGCCCCGCACGAAAAAACTTTGCGGTTTCATCAGGGATGACGGTTTTTTCAACAACAACGAGAAAAAGGCATTGTCTATCGTGGACGAAGGCTGTTGAATGACTAGCGCATAGATAGGTCATAGGTTGAGGTTTCGGATGCCGAAAATGACATCCATACCTACATGATAGACGCGGTTGCTGGCGTTTCGATAGATGGTGAGTGGTGGATAGGAAGAAGAGTCGATGGATAGTAAATTTGTATATTTTCCTTGCTTGGTTGGGTGGTCGATATGGGTGGACCAAACTATGTAGGTATCGAATATTCTGACAGTTGGAGCGGCGAGGTCGATCGTGCTTCGAATCTTCCTGTAACATACCTTTGTCGTAGAATGTAGCAAGTGTCGTTCGATGTCTGGTTGGGTTCATGAAAGTTTGGAATGATAAACCAACGAACGATATGTAGATGGGTTGGTCAATTTCGTTCCGTCGGGTGAGGTCTTCATACTGTGATATAGTTTTAGCCGAAAACGGTTTTTCCGACCAAAAGCACCTATCGAACGAACTTCGTGCTGCTCCCAACCCGTGGATAATTGCCTCACTACGCAGGTGGACATCGAGCGCCGAGAATTTTCAGCCATAAGACGAATAGATAGCCTGAAAACTACATGGTGTACAACAGTAGATTTGACAAGGTAGAGAAACGGATAGAATCATGCCCTCTTGCTTGGCGACCGTTCATCGTCAGTTTTGTTTGTTACTCCCTCTGATCGGCAATGCAAGATCGGTGAGGATATCGGGCGGAATTCTCGCGAAGACGTGTTGGCAAGCCGTCAGGAGTTCGATCTCCGCTAAAAAGCGTGTTTTCCCACAAGAAAATCACTGAGGGTCAGGGCACAAGCATGCGTTGATTTACTCTCTTTCTGGCACACATCGTCGCCATCAGTCGCTGATCCGTGCAACCGCAGATGATGCGTACGACGTCGAACGCAGTAGGATGCAACAAGATGCATAAACGGACATCTGTGACCTGCACCGCGGAGACCGCTTATTCCGCCTCGTTTCGGCGGTTTTTGTTCTAGATGTTTTATGCGCGTGCATATAAATGTCCTTTGACTTGACTTGACAAAACTCACCGAGGACCAGCGCACGGTCGTTAGATGAAAGCTGCGATACAAATGGCGTTTCAACTACGGCATGCAAATCATGAGTGCGCCCCCTATGGCATGATCCAACGCCAGCACCTGCCCCGAAACGAGGAAAAGCACGCGGCTCGGACACGAAAAAAAGGACACAGCAGGACGATCCGGATCCGGAACGCGAAGCCCAATCCATTAGCCTGCTACGTCACATGCCTGTACAAGAGCCTGTCTGCAAGTTTCCGCAAATATTATAGTCTAGAGGCCTACGTCTAGATCTAGATATTCAACCCCTCACCCCTTTCTTTCTTAGCGGCAACCCGAACACACATGTCTAGTTGCAAAACCCTCAAAAAAAGTTCTGATATTCTTTCGTGAGGGACTAAACAGCAGCGAGGCACAGGTTGATGCGAACTCCTCGGAGGAGGGTCATCACGCTCTATCATCAGGCAGGCTGCGCCGGGACGTCCATCCAAGTGACGCTCCACTTGAGGAAGGTCTCCAGGAGATAGGCGGGCCAAAGGGCCAGGTCCACCGCCCACGGCAGGTCCCAGTTGATGCTGGTCTGAAAAATAAACAAAAGCGACAATAGCCCGACGCCGACACCACGAGTGAGAATCAATTTTGCGGGGTCATGGCTGCTTTGTGCTTTTCCTTTCCGGTGCACTTGTAGAATGGACGGTACGAAGCACCAGACATGAATACCGTATACATGACACAAGATAACACACCCCCTGGACCAATTTTCAAAGCTCGATTACTTCACGACGAGACGGTTTCAACGCCGCCGTTTTCGGCGCTGTGACTGTTCCTGCAGTTAAGAAATCGAGCTTCGAAAATTGGCGAAGGGGGTGTGTCATCTTGTGTCGTATACGGTACACACGTACAAGAACAACTATTCTCACTGGATGATATTTTCATTGTTTACCCGGGGGACGCGTCGACAGACTTGACGACGCCCCGGTACTTTCGTAGACGGCTTTATCCACAAGCTTCCAAGACCTGGTCAAGCGCGCCAGCCGGACAAATTAACCCTTGGCATTTTGCGACACACACAGGGCAGGCCTATTGGTGCTGATGATCGCGCATACCATACGAAAAACGTTGCAACGACAGCGATTCGGCCGGTTGGCGCAACCAATGCTAACGAACGAAGCAAAACACACACCGCCGGCTCCTATTGGTCAGCCCGTTAGCGCGGTCGATGTTGATCAATAAAAAAGAAAAAGCAACACACACATCCCGACATCAATCAGGAGAAAAGAGTAGCCTCCCCCATGACGCTCGGTCAAAGGATCAAGATCGTGACTTTAGAAGCATTTTGTGCTTCTAACATGTGCCTTTCATTGGTCAGCAGGTTAGGGCGGTCGATGCTATCTAAGAAAACACACATGACGCCATAAGGATGTATTGTGTCAGCCGCACTGACTGAGACTCACGTCTTTTCATAGGTCCGCCGATAGTTGCTGATGATGCAAGTCATTTATCCACATACACAATGGCTAAGCGTACCCGCTCGCGGGGTCCCAGATCATGGCCTTAACAAGCATTTTCTGTGTGTTTCAGTCGCACCAAAACTGGCGTTCATTCGTTTGTCAGCCGAGTAGCACAGGTCGATGCCGAGATAAAAGATAAAATACGCGCACGTTCGCGTCCAGTATCCCGCTTCAAGACTGACGTCTCTTCATTGGTGAGCAGGATAAAAAAAAAAAAAACACGAACACACGCATACTGATGTCTTTTCATTGGTCAGCCGGATAGCGCGGTCGACGCAAACAACAAAACGTACACACACACACATACCTGGAAGTAGGCACCGCATGCAGCCAGCGTCCACCCCAACGCCTCATCCAAAAAAGAGTTCTCGGGGTCGAGCTTTATGGGCTGCGTGGATGGTGTCGCCGAGCAAGGCAAGATCAACGGGGGGCCACACAGGAGAAAAACGTGACCGAATGTGAGTTGTTTTTACACAACCATGAGCTGTTGGGTTTTTGCACGTGTGCGCTGAGAAAATCGAGACAGACTCAGGGGTGGCCTCGCTCATGAAGTTCACGGCAGACCTTGAAAATACAACGACAGGAGGGTAAGCTTGACAGCGTGGCAACCAACACCTCTCCTCAGCAGGCAAGAAGTGGTAGCAGACAGAAGAGGTAAACCACCTCTGAGACACGGTTGGCGAAGTACAAAGGACCAATTAGCGATCGGCCCAATACTCCGTCCTCTCGAGGACGCGCGGTCATTAGTCTACCGTACCCGCTGATGCACGCAAACATGAGCACGCACACCCTCAATCGCGGACACACAAGGACGCGCGGTCAATTGTCTACCGTACCAGCTAAGCCATATCAAACAAACATGAGCACACACCCCTCGCCCTCTGACCAAAAGACTCACCGTGACCTCGCTGACGAAGTACATGAGGGACCGCGAGAAGAGTAGGCCGCCCTTAATGGCACTCTGCACGGTGGAGATGAGGCGCTGGATCCACCAGGCTACCGTCATCGCCACGAACTTGCAGAAGTAGTTGATCATGGGAGCGATCCACTGGAGGAGCAAGAAGGCGCGACGGTGTGGAGAGGGGCACACAGTCGAGACAAGAAGGTTGAGACCAGAGGTGGACTGTGGGTCAGAAATAGCAGACAACGAATCAACCAAGGCGAACTGGACATGGAAGCGAGCTGCGGTCTACCCGCCTTCTCTCTCCTACTATCCCCACATGCACCTAAGGTCTCTCCCAAAAAAATTCACATGATGAACTCTCGCCACCTACAGTAGCCAATTGCCTGTCTTTTCCTCTCCATGTATCCCTACCTCTGTCTTATCTGTCCAAAATAGGCGCCCTCGTCCATAATAGCACTCCCACACAACCGAACCACAGACGGCGGGGGGCTCTGTTCCCCTCGAAAAGTGAAAAACGCGGCGTAACACCAACCGCTACTTGGTGTGACAGGCAGAACCGAAGAAGAAACCGTGAGAGAACGAGTAAACCACACAAAAAATAAGGTGTCGGGAGCGTCCTCTCGCTCATACCAAACCTGGCCAGCAGCACCCAAAAACCAATCGAGAGAGAACGAGATAACAACGGCAAAAAACAAAGATGCCATCCCTTGCTCGTACCATACCTGGTCAGCGGCACCGAAAAAAACACCCTCAGCGGCACCGACGAAAACACCCGAGAGAGAACGAAACAAAGAGACAAATCACAAAATGCCATCTCTTGCTTGTACCACACCTGGTCAGCAGCACCGAAAAACCACCCGAGACAGAACGAAAAACAGAGACAGAAAACAAAATGCCATCTCTTGCTTGTACCATACCTGGTCAGCGGCACCGACAAAACACCCGAGAGAGGACGAAAAACAGAGACACAAAACAAAATGTCATCTCATGCTTGTACCATACCTGGTCAGCGGCACCGACAGAAACACCCGAGAGAGAACGAAAAACAGAGACACAAAACAAAATGCCATCTCTTGCTTGTACCATACCAGGTCAGCGGCACCGACATAAACACCCGAGAGAGAACGAAAAACAGAGACAAAAAAATGGGATAGAAAGCCACCTCGCATGAATATCATGCCTGGTCAGCGGCACCGAAAAAACACCCGAGAGAGGACGAAAAACAGAGACAAAAAAACAAAATGCCATCTCTTGCTTGTACCATACCTGGTCAACGGCACCAACAAAAACACCCGAGAGAGAACGAAAAACAGAGACACAAAATAGGATAGGAAGCCACCTCGCATGAATATCATGCCTGGCCACAGCGCCGAAAAGACACCCACGAGAGGACGAACAACGAAGAGGACAAAAAAAAAAGGTAAGAGGCAACCGTGTTCCTTAGATCATACCTGGTGGTACTCTCTCGGGATCACGAAGGCTAGGGCGGGGCCGAAGATCTTCGCCACGATGGGACGGAGGTTGTCTCCGATGCTGACGGCCAGGGCGACGACCTTAGCGAAGCGGAACTTGAGGACAACCAGCACGCCCATGTAACCCTAATATTGTTGATTCAGTGATCGGAGAGACGAAAAAAACAGGAGCGGGGGGAACGTTCAGGCAATGGGTGGCCATTATTATTGTCTAGCGTTCGCGAATTAAGCTTGAGGACAACCAATATACAAGTTTATCGATGTACAATTGTGTCCAGGCTTGGCGGAGATGGCGTTGGTATCGAATCACACGCATGGCTTTACATCGGTCTGTCGGTGACCGCTGTCCACAATGCAAGTCACGAAAGACGCACGTGATTTCAGGCAGGCAGTTACAGTCCAGCCTCGCTTAGAGGCACCAAAAATTAAGTAGTTCCCTCGGCTAAGGACACTTTTTCTTCACAAGCATGGTGGCTCGCAGAATGTACAACCCAACGAGAGGCATCAACCTTGAGGACAATTCCCCGGCTTGAGGGCACCATTGATAGTTTTAGCAATAAACTAGATATGTCCTGAACCGTGGTTCATCTGTATCTTGGAACAAAACAGAGAGACGGAGGCGGGGTTATGGTCTTATCCCAGGACGACACCGCCTTTGCTGGTTTCTTGCCTGCCAGATGCCGGTTATGGCGTTGGTAGCCCTGTCGGGATTGATGACGCGAAGGGCGAGGGCCGTCTTGCGCGTGAGCAGCTTCTCCGGGCTGATCTGGACAGACATACACAAGCAACGGCAAATGCAGGGCACCAGCAGTAGCATGAGAGGAAGAGGGGAGGACGGTCGTAAGAGAGTGAATAATGAATCCCCGACGCTGGCTGGCGAACGTACGCAAGAAGAGCACCGCGTCGAAGCACACACGAGCATTTCAAAAGAGCCAACAGAATGACCGTTGTTCTTGTTGTTCTCACAATAAAAGCTGTCGCGGACGTTCTGCTCAAGGGTGCGCGGATGATTTCCATGGTCACTGATAAAACACTTGGAAAAAACAAAAACTTGCGAAGGGCCCACAAAGGAACATCACAACCGCGATCTCCGAACGACACAACCCAAAAAGAAAACCACAGGAGACGAAAAATAAACAAAGCAGTAGACGCGCCCTATAGCCAAACAGAACGCTACACCGAGTAACAAGAAAAGGCGGGAAACACAGCAGCAGTCCGGACCGCCTACGCAGGATATTAAGTGTATCTGGGGGAAAAATAGGAAGGGGACACGCAGACCCTATCCCTAACCCTAACCCTAGCCCTAACCCGAAAGCACGGCTTGAATACTTTACCCCAGATGTTTGCTTAATCAATTTGCTGTGTAGACTACTGAGCCCGGCTTTGTCGCAAAAAAGACGGGAAAACCACGCAGCAGCAGCAGTAGAAGAAGAAGACCCGCCTGCTTGACGTCGGGGATACCGTCATTATCATCGTCCCGCATGTCGTCGTCCTTGCTGGCGTAGTGGAGGGCCTTGATGTCCTGCTTGAGGTCGTGCACGCACAGCATCACCTTCGCGCCTCCCGTCATGTTGAACGCCTGGAACAAGACGTCAGGCGGGATTGTAAACCCACGGAAGAACTTGGTCGGAAAGGTGACAATATGGAACCCCGTGACGGGAACGATGGTAACTACCACGTAGTAATACGGGGCGGTAAACCCATGGAAGGACTTGGTCGGAAGAGCGATAAATGATACCCAAGGACGGAAACGCGTGATGGCAACTATCACATCATCATACGGGACGGGAAACCCACGGAAGGGCTTGGTCGGAAAGGCGATGGACGGGAACACATGACGGCAACGCGTGATGGCAAATACCACATTGAACAACAACAGGGGACGGGAAATTCGCGGAATTATTCGTCGGAAAGTTGACAGAACGGGTCCCCGTGTCGTGGGCGCCTGATGGCAACACACACGCAAGGCGGAGATGCCGGACAACGTGGCGTGTGCACGCTAAACAAATAGTCTTGAAAACGAGAGTCCAAAACGGAAACGGTAATGATAGTCGTCGTTGTCGTACATAGCTGAACCGTTTCCAGGAAGCATAAAAATGAACCGCATGCTTCCGTGAAACAAAAACTTCCAATGAATCATGAGGGAAGTACTGCCGGGCGTGTCATGCCTAAGTCGCCCACAGCAGATTTTTTCTTACGGCGGGGGGCCCTCAATAATGCCGGTATGTGCCCGGCGAATCGACCCGCGCTATTCAATGTACAAAATGGATTGGTGACACAGCCTGTGCTCAGCAAGCTCACCGGCGCGATGTACATAGGGCCACCGGCGCTACTCAATCGGCGGTACTGAGCCCACCCCCCCGCTACCGTACTACTGTACTGCTGTACCTCGATTGCCGCGATGGTGACGTGGAAGAATCCCCCGAAGAAACACATGACGAGGCCGTAGATCATGCCAAGCACGTTCACCGGTAGTATCTTGTAAACCTTTTCGAGAGGGAAGGGAAACGGTCGAGACGAACTGTTTCAACAGAAGCGGGAGAAGAGAGATACAACGAGAAGACATGGTGTTACTTGTGTCGTTTTTGTCTTCAAATCTTTCCGGTATCTGCTCAGAAGTGGTGCCTCCTACTTTATCTGTACTGGTCCATCTGAGGACTTGGGCGCCTTCCGCGGTCAGAGACCGACAGGGTGCGCTTGTTACAACTTCTTGTCAAGACTCGCTCGAAACTCGGTCACCAGTCGACTCTGCATTTCCTCCGAATAGGCCCAGGATGGGGAGCACAATGGGAAAAAGCCGATCGGGAGGGAGTTCACAGGCGGCATGATACAGGGGGGGGGGGGTACTGCAGCGGAGTATGTCACGACAAACCGCACTAATCTTCGCCGATACGTCAGGGCAGCTAGTTGTCTTGCACACCTGCTACAAGCGCAAAATCATCGTTCAAAGACTTGGCACGCGCGTGCACGAACCTTGTAGAGCAGCACGTAAAACCTGACGACGACTGGTCCGACGATGTTCGCGATGGTGAAGGTTAGGGTAACAAAAGGCGCGAATGCCCTGAGGAAGTTCGCCAGCCACGGCGGGCTCTTTCCCGCGACCTTCAGGATCATGTCCTCCACACGACGGTCCTCCTGGTGACAAAAAAAAAGAAAAAATTAGGCAACGCATTTTTTAAGATGCAATGAATTTTAAGGCTCATGTCCTGTATACACGCCCGTCCTTCCGAACACCCTAACAAGAAGAGAAATACTGATTGGTGCGATGGGTTCTAGCGCTAGAAATTAAAGGCAAGCGCCGCCGGAGGGGCTTCAGGGAGAGGGAGCCTTCTATGTGACCGTAAAGTGTAGCTGCTGCCCGGCACAAACGGTGTACGAATGTGAGCGCTGACTCAAAATCGTGAAGAAAAAGACAGATCAAGCAGCAGTCATGGCGTGACATATACCGTGGTATGTACATGGTATTGTATTCAACGAGGACAAGACGCAGCGAACCCTTGCGGCATCGTTCAGCAAGAACCACCACCAGCAGCAGCAGCAGCAGCAGCGACAGACATGGCGGCGGTTGCACCCAAGTTGGATGCAAAGAAGAAGTGGAATATGTTCTACGGTCGCATATTGCAAGTGTCAGGGGCTTTGGCCAGCCCAAGGTCCGCACCTAGGTAGTGAGTATTCAGAGCGGTCTAACTTGAATGTTCCGTCTAGGTCAAGCCAATTCACCGACCTAGATATGGACTACTTGCTGTGTAAGATGTTGGCAATTTTCAGAACAGGAATAAAAAATGATTGTTTTCTCCAACCCCGCCGCACCACACACCCCCCCTCGGTGTTTGCCATCGGGGTTGGGTTTTCGTCGCTTGGCAACGACGTTGTTAAACAAGCCAATTCACTTCGTGAACTCGGCAACCAGGCTACCTGTTTTTTTACCTCTGTTTTTTATTTTGGTGGTAGTTGACCATAATGACGGTCGAGCAGATAATGTTGTGCGGGGTGGAGAACCCTCACTCCGCGCAAGGGGCATGATCGCACCACGTCGTGATAAGATGGTCAAGCACCAGAAAATAAATTAAGTCATACGCAGCTGTCATCCGTACGCAAGGAAGTAAGCACAAGATGCCG